>AFRA01000036.1:0-83216 GCA_000223055.1 Claviceps fusiformis PRL 1980
TTTATTTTTTTTTAAGTTTATTAAAGGGATATTTTAATTTTTTTTATTTATTATAATAATTATATAAACTTTAATAATATTTCTTAAAGGTAATATTAAAAGAAAGTAATAATAAAATTAGTAATAAAAGGGAAAGTTATAATAAAAATACTATTTAAGCTTTTAATATTTTATATATTTCTTTAAAGATATTTATATAATATATTACTTTTCTTTTCTTTTTTTACTTTTTAATTTACTATTTTAAACTCTTACTAAGTTAATACTAAATATTTTTATATTACTATTCTTATTTTAGTTTATACTTAATTAATATAATATTTATATTTACTTCTTTATATAGTAAAAGTTAATATTTAAAGTAATATTATAATAGTATTTTATAGCTTTATTATAGTTTATTTAAAAAATATTATAATTTATATAATAATTATATATATACTTATTAAAGGCTATATAAATTTTAATAAGCTTTATTAAATTTTTTATTTAATTTTACTAATAAGTACTAGCTTTTATTTAAAATATATATAAAAGCTAGAAAAGCTTTTTAATAATTATTAATATAGTTAGTTAAGTTTTAAAATTATATATTTTTATTAATATAGGTTTATATATATTTTACTAAAGTATACTAAAAATTATTAAAGGTTATAACTAAAGTTCTTCCCTAACTTAAAAAAAGGGGTAATTTATATTTAAATATATAATACTAAGCTTTAATAAATAAAAAACTACTAATTATATATATTATTAATAAAATTCTAGTTTATATTTAGTTTATAAATTATAAAGCTTTTTTATACCTTAAAAAAAAACTTATTTTTATTATAAAAGCTTTTTATAAAAAATAGTTTATATTTTATATACTTTATACTTACTATTTTTTAAGCTTCTTTTAAGCTTAATATAAATTAAAAGCTATTATAAATTAATATATTTTAAATAACCTTCCTTAGCTATACTTTTTACTATATAATTATTTTATAAAATTAGTATACTTTTTATAAAATTATATATTAAGCTTTATTACTTTTAAAATATTTATTATTTATTTTAAAGGGTTTTAATTTAAATTTATAAAAAAAAAATAATAAATATTATAAACTAGCTTAAAGGCTATTATAATTTAGTATTAATAAAAAATATTATTACTTTTAAAAAGAAAGGAAAAGGAGAGAGGAATCTTCTATAATCTTTTACTTTATTTATTTATAGGTACTCTAAGTAACCCTACTTAGGGCTAGTAAGGCATATACCTAGTAATTATTATTCCTCTGCAGTGTAGCCTCTTCTGCTCCTCTAATGGTCTGAGCTCCTAGCTCAAATCTATCACATATATAAAGTAAGGCGTAAATTTAATACTAATAATATATAAGCTATTAGAAGGTTTTAAAATAGTAGATAAATATATAGAATTACTTAAAGTATTATATAAATTATAAGAATTACTATAATTATAGTTTAAGGAGCTAAGTATAAAGCTTAAAGAACTAAAGCTTAAAGTATACCTAAAGAAGCTTTATTTATTTTATATAAAAAAGTATAATATATTTATAATATTCTTTATAAATAATATTATCATAGCTTTTTATAAAAAATAATTAATTAAGGTAAAAAAGGTAAACTAAAGACTTAAGAGTATATATAAGCTAAAGGATAAAGGTAATATATATTTTTTCTTAGGTATTTAAATACTTTATAAAAAAAAATAAAGGATTTACTTAAGCTATAAAGTATATATTAATAAAATTAAAGAGAAATTTAGCTAAGTAAGTAAGAAATCTTTGCTTACTATTTTAATTCTAGCTATAAAATACTAATAAAAGTATATAAAAGAAGCTAATAAATAAACTATAAGAATATACTAAGAAAAAATAAGGTTAATTCTTTATATGGTAATTATAATAAGGCTTAATATTATATATACTATAGTAAAATTATTATAATTCCTTATAAACTTAGGATTAGAGTATATTAAAGTAGTAAACTAAGTAATTAAATATTTAGTTCTTATAAAATACCTTACTTTAAGGTTTAAAGGTATAAAAGAAATATAAATAATATAAATAGTAAGTAATACTTTCTTTACTAATAATAGAAATATATAATACTTATTATAAAAATATTTTATTATACTTTTTAAAAAACTTATAATTGAAAAAGTAATATATTAATTAATAGTTATAACCTTAATAATAAAGGTAAAACTACTTTTTTTATTATAAATAGTATATAAAATAATTAATTTATAATACCTTTTTAAAGATATTTAATTTAATATATATAAAGACTAAGTAATTTACTATAATAACTAATAAATAATTTACTTTATTTTTAATAAAAGTAAAAAACTTATAACTTATTTATACTATATAAATATATATAATATATAGTTAAAGTAGAAATATAAATAAAGAAGCTTTAAAGTTAAATATCTCCTTATAATAAAAATACTTATAAATAAATTTATTAAAACACTTAATTAGTAGTAATTTAAATACTTTAAAGAAATACTTAGCTTAGTAAATATATATATAGTTTTTAGTTAAAAAAAGAGATAAAAAGTATTAAGTTTAAAAAATATAAATACTATATTTAAATAACTTAAAAAATATATTATATATATAAAGTTATAGCTATAATATAAGTATATAAAAAAGGGGGTATTAAATATATTACTTTAAAAAATATATAAAAGCCCTTCCCTTAGCTAATAAAAAAGCTATTAAGGTAAATAAAATCTACTTAAGGTAAGTAATAATATAAAAAGTAAAATAAAAAAGTAAAGTAAAAAAGAAAATAAAAATAAAAGTAAGTATTAAGTATAATATAAAGTATATATTAGCTTTAAAGAAATAAGACTTAAATAATACTTTTATATATACATTTTTTAATAATTTATTTTATATTAATTATTACTATAGCTACCTTAGCTTCCCTTTTTATTATTAATAAGCCCTTAGTAGTATTATTAGCTTTAATATAAAGTAAACCTTTATAT
Organism: Claviceps fusiformis PRL 1980; assembly: GCA_000223055.1. Taxonomy (NCBI): domain Eukaryota; kingdom Fungi; phylum Ascomycota; class Sordariomycetes; order Hypocreales; family Clavicipitaceae; genus Claviceps; species Claviceps fusiformis. The sequence goes on from AFRA01000036.1 coordinate 3,005, forward strand.
ATAAAGTTTGGTTTTATAAAGAGTCTTAGCTATAACTTTAATACTTAATAATACTAATTATATAGCTAAGATAAAAAAAGCATTAGTATTTATAGTAAAATAATAATATATAATAAAGAAAAGCTTACCTTTTAGTTATAACTTTATACTATTAGTATTTACTTAGTAATAAAAACTATAATAATATATAAGTTGTTATAATAATAATTACCTAATTTATATAAAAGGTATTTTAAAGACTTTTTAAATTTAATTTTATAATATTTTTTATTATTACCCTTACTTATAATAATAGCTTTTATATACCTTAAGTAAGGTATAAAGTATTAAATACTATAAAATATAAATAATATTAGCTTTATAAAGTTAATAAAGTTATTAATATAAAAAGTAAAGTATTTTAAAGACTTATTATTTATTTCTTTTTTTATAATAAGAGAGTTTTTAAAATATAGTTTTTATAGCCTTTATATACTTAAAAGAGAAAAGCTTTTTAATTATTTTTAAAGTATTATAAACTTAAAAAAAGTAATAAAAAAATAAAAAAAGTAATAAAAAAAATAGAAAAAGTATAAAAAAAGTATTAATATTATAATTTTTAAAAGTAAAAGAAATTTTAAAGGTAATTTTTAAAGGAAGTAACTATTAAGTATTTTTTTAAAAAACCCTTTTTAACCTTAAAAAAAATATAATAATAATAATAATAATAATAATTAAATTAATTAATTATAATAAAAAAGTATTTATAAAGAAAAAAGAAAAAAAGGAATTTATAATTAATAAAAAAAATTATAATATTTATAGTCTTTATATAACTTTACCTTATTACCTTACTTTATTATTATACTTTAATTTTATATTTATAAACACTACTATATATATTACTTTATATAATTAAAGTAGCCTTCTTTAGTTAGTTATACTTTAATTAAAGGGTATATTACCTAAAATATATAGGTAGAGCCTAAATAATGCGTAGATTATAGTAAGCCCGCGCTACATAAGGGCTGCAGCTATGCACACTATTCATTACTTATTTTCTTTTGTATGTAAATTACCAGAGACTTAGAATAGGGAATAGATTAACTAATTCCTAGCGCATTTCCGCGCGTCACCTTCTCAGAGTCAGCGTCAGCAGACGCACCCTCATACTCCGACTGACAGCGAGCGTCAGAGCAGGGCATCGTCGGGACGCTGGATGCCCGCCTGTGCGGCGTGGACCGTGGCTAGGAGTGATGTGTGTGTTGTTTTTTTTTTTTTTGAAGAGTAAAAGAGCATGTATTGGGGACATGTGTATTCCAATGAAACCGTATTGTTATATAAAAAGGGAAAAGCAGCCCAAGGGCCAGGACTCAACAACAGGAGTAACGCAGCGTACCTACTGCGTCGTTCCGGCGCGGCTGGTTTGTGCACGAGGGCAGGAAACTTGGACGGGTTTATATATCTATCTTTTCTTTCTATTTCCTTGTCTTTCAAGATATCACAGCAGACCCAACCCACGAAACACCACCTAGGCCAAACATCCCCGACAAACCACGCTCAAAACAAACACAGCTCCTCCCAGTTCAGCCATCACTCACACAGGGCATGCCCTTTACACAACAGATAAAGGGGGGAAAGGGACAAAAAAAACACGACGTGCGCTAGCGTACCCAACGCCAACTCAACAGGTACCCCCGCTCGAGGCGTCAAATAGACCCAAAGCAATTCAATCCTCAAAGCTAGCGACTGTCATTCAACAGAACAAAAAAAGTACAAGACGATGAAGCAAAAAAATTTTCGGCACAACTATAGGCGTACAGACACTGTGGTGGCTGCACTAGACCTATTGAACTGCGTGATCTGGGAATCGAACCCAGGGCTCCCCGACGCTGCACGAATGGCAACGGAGAATTTTACCACTAAACCAATCACGCTTGTTGTTGTACGACCTTCATAATACGCTCTATGTAATAAGCTCGAGAAGCCGTTTTTCCGCAGCAAGAAGAAAAAAAAAAAAAAAAGCCACTACCTTTACGCGCCGCGTTTGTTGTCCCCGTCTACTTCCCTTGGATACGTATCGATTGATTAATGTCGATGCTCTAGGTACGTTGGTAAAAGTAGTAGTTGGTTGCGACCGTGCTCCCCATTGTCATTCAAAAATCAAACATCCATCGTGTGCCATCGTTGCAGACGGCGCAATGCAACCTACTATTTTGCACCGTCAGACTATGCGCCGTCAGCCATTTGATCCGTCTTGCAGACTCCGCAACAGAGGCAAGACGAAATTGCGAATGCCAAGGAGTGAACTGCCTCGTCTGTCGGGCGCTGTTAGTAGGTACTAAGCGCCGCTGATGTGTCTTCGTACCAGGATATGTTGTCCGAAATGCAAATGCAGGAATCTACGAAAGAGGCCGCTCGCAGCAGGGATCGAACAAAAAGGCTTACTCCAGCTCTCAAAGATCAGGTGGTCCTTTTGGTTCTTGGCCCCGGAACAGCACAATGGATGCAACTTGAACAAGCCTTGTCATTCGTCATCTACAAGTACTGCATCATTGCACCACGGCACCCCCCCCTTGTTCCCAACAATTCCAGAGCCATCTTCTCCGCATTCATTACATGTCGTGTCACTCTGTCTCCTTGGCAGTTTCACTCAACTTGGGTCTCGGACTCCAGACGGCTTCCACCACGCTCATCCTGCACGATGGACTCCTCGTAACTCCCTGTTGCAAACGAATTAGCTACATGGTCTCGTCGGGAAAAAAAAAGAAAAGAAAAGAAAACAGAAAAAAAAAAGTTCCATCCCCCATTGTCGCTTGCCTTGAATACAAATCCCTCGTCGGCTGCCTTGAATAGTTCTCTGAATTCGTCCTCTTGACGCTCTTGTGCGTTGAGCAAGGCCAGCATAACCAGGTCCATGCCTCTCATGAGCTTCTCATCCCATGGGTTCTCTGACCCGGGCTCACGCAAGCAGTGATCGTTGATGATGATGCGCGCCCCAGGCTTTAGCGCTGGCACTAGATTTTTCAAAATCTTGACGGCATATGGTGTAGAGTAATTATGAATGATCCACCGAAAAAAGTACACTAGAGGCGCGGTCAGGACTTTTTCTTTTTCCCTTCCTTTTCTTCCCCTTCCTCTTCCACTTCTTCTTTCTCGGCTTGGTTTGGTTCGGGGCGTTGAAAGTAATAACAATAAAAAGTGTAAATGGAGACAATGGGAAAACGTACCATCTGCATCCTTGATCGACTGCTCTTGGAAAAAGTCGTGTGCTTCTAATCGAACACGTTGAGCAATTGACTCGTCATCGCAAATCGGTTTCGGTGCGCTGTCCACAGTCTTGGGTAAATCTTGCACGACAAACTTGATATTCTTCCATTTCTGGGCCAAGGCAATCGACATAAACCCGTGGCTTCCTCCAATGTCGACAAACGTTCCGCCCGACCCGTCCACATCGGAAAGGTCATAATTGTCGACAAAGTGGCTCATCTCGTACCCTTCGCCGCCTGTCAGACTGGCCATGGCTCCGCCCATTCTCTTGGCTCGGGCTGGATCTTTCCCAAATGTCACAAACATGGGCTCCTTATCGACGGTATTGAATGCAAAGTTGAAGCCAGTCGTTGTTAGAGATGTGGCTTCCGGGTGCGTTTTTAGTGCATTGAGCACATTGGCGGCGGCAGGGAAAATGTCTTCCGAGTTGAACCCTACCCAATCCTGCAAGTCATGATCATCTGCCAGTAAACGAGACGCTGCAGTATGAGCGATCAAACCTGGTTTCGGTTCACAAAAGATGTTGTTTGTCATGGCATGGCGTAAGACTCGGGCAAGATTGGTCGAATCCAGAGTGGTTTTGGTCTGCAGTTCTGAAAGAGAAATGGGATGTTCAATGGGCACCGATTTGGCTATATTCCCGTCAGTTACACGATTTCAGCTCTTGCTTCTAGCAAGGTAGTGACCTACCGATGCCATAGTTGTGAATAATTTGAAGACTGAGCGTGTCCAAGAACTATAGGCAGATACGAACAAGTTAGTGGTGTGATCACTCGATACTTCACTCAGTCATCACAGTTTATTGCAGACATACACTCCAGACTCCCCATCGCACGGTTTCCCGGGGTCCTCTGACCAAACGTCCTAATTCCATCGTGGAGTACACAATCTGCTGGCGACTTTGTTGAATGTCGTCTGGTAATTTGGGAAAGTCGGCAGGCGCGTCGACTCCGAAGCCCGGCTGGGGAGTATTGCTCTCTCTTAAATATGCCTCCAGTTTGTCTGCTTCTGCCGAAATCCTCCTTGCCAGGGCTATGAGGCGCGAGACATCGTCGTCGCCCTTGTTTAGCGAAGATAGATTGGAGTCATCTACGTCCAATTTGGACATGGTGGATGACGGTGTGGCCATGTCCCGCTTAGATTCAGGATGCTGTGAGCATTCCGACACGGATTGCGTGCTATGCCTCTTCTTGTCTGCGTCTGAACCTGGTGAGGACCCGGTTGACGGCGTGTGCAGCCACGACGGAATCTTGAACTTTCCCATTGTTTCGTACTATCGAAGAGTATAGGAGTGAAGACAAACAAGAGCAGAAAACGAAAAAAAAACCACTGTGACGAGTGACCAGCCTGCTTGGGGGAATTTAAAGAAAAAAAAAAAAAAAAAAAAAAAAAAAAAAACTAAAGGTTAAGCAACAAGATGATGAAAGAAGGCCTCTCAGAACATCATAGACAAACGGCAAGTGCATGCAAGAGTATCCCCATTCGTATTAGCCGAACCCTCCCAAGTTTTCCCCGCCAACACAATGGGGGAGGAAATGGATAGAGGAAGAAGAGGGAGAGGAAGTGAGCTCCGTGCTGCTACAGGGAGGGCATCCTTGAGCTTGTGAGAGCTCCAGTTGCACGGGTTGGGCCTGACCGAAAAAAACCGTTGCGGCTGACCCAATCTGTCGGGTCGTCAGACCTAGGCCCCTTCCCCTCGTTTGACTACCTGTTCCTCTCATCGTACTATTTGAGCGGGTTGGAAGGAGACAGAGGGGAGGGGGGGATAAGTTTTGGTGTGACCCAACCAGGCGGATCTCCACGTGGGACCGGTCCTTGCAGACAGAGACAAGGAGGTGATTTCGGGAAATGTGCGCAAAAAAAGAAAAGAAAAAGAAAAACAATGGGAGGGTACATGTGTCAGGGACAAGGGTTGTATGAATCCCCCAGCTTGGGAAGCGATTGATTGCAGCTTGCAAAAATGGGTGTCTGACTTGTGCTTGATGTACTGATTGTGCGTTTGCATGGGGGACAATGATGCAGCGCAACTCACCAAAGCACAGGGTCACCGTCTCGTGCCTGTGTCGTGTTTCGTTCCTTTTCCTTTGGACAAGGTGTCCCTCTCCCGCACTCGGAGGACAATTCTTTGCTGGACAATCCGCTTAATCCGCTTTCCCGAGAATCCGCCCCCGAGAAACCCCGTCTGCTCGCTTTCTCGTTTTCTCGAAGTCGTCGTCTGGTCGTCACCTCTCGGCTGCTGGGCGTTGAAATGACCAAGTGTAGGCAGTTTGGATGAAGATTGGGATGAAAATTACAAACCGACTCGGCGGAACGGTTGCTCCTTCCAGGACAGAGGGGCGAGGCAGCTCGGCAGTTGGCAGTTGACAGCTGTCAGTTGGCAGAATCAAGTCTGGTCTGGTACGTATTTATTAAAAAAAAAAAAAAAAAAAAAAAAACTAACCTAGATACATCCCCTGGCAGGATCATACAACCACGGAAAAAAGAAGGAAGAATCAATATTAATGATAAATACTCGAAGCAGTCCAACGCAATAATAAATATTAAAACTTTAAATAATGCAATCCCGGTTGGACCCGGGATCCGGGGACGTGACAAGCGTTTTAAACCAACAGGCGTCCCCTTGCACTCATACTGGAACAGAATCTAAAAGATAGAAGGAGAGAAGGGGGGTGTGGGTGTGAAGACAGTGTCTGGAACGGACTTGCTTCAGCGCGGAAGACATGGCGTCTTATGAACGGCCGCCAAATGCGCCATGTGGAAGAAGAAGGGGACAAGAGGGAAAAAAAGGAAAAAAAGAAAGAAAGAATCCAAGGAAACGAGAAAACGAGAAAAAGGAAACAAAGTAAGAAAGGAACATGGACCAAGAAAGCCATCTCGCTTGTTTTCTTGCTTGGGCCTGTTTTTACTTGCTTTGTCATGGCCTGGGGGCGCGCGTTGCTTGAACTAGAAAGGTCTCGGGTGGACTGGACTGCAGTCTGGGTTATTAGTCGGCAGGTTGGTGCTCTGCGTACCTGGTAGCCGCGGAGCTCAGCCAAGTAGCCTCAAGCTAGCCTCCATCGTGGCTTCCCCAAACAGCACATGCATGTGCCGGACGTCAAATCGGCAGGGTGGTGCTATTTTCCGCCTGGTCTCGGCTGAGCGCCAAGAATGCCCAGAATGCCCAGAATGGTGGTGGGGAGGCGAAGGGAGGACGGAAAAGGGAAAACCAGACGCCACGCTAAAGAAGAATGGGCCAAGGGAAAGACGAGAAAATGGAAAAGAGAAAGAGTAAGAAAAAGAAAAGCACAAAGAAAGAAATTACAAAAAAGAAAGAAAGAAAGAAAAGAAAAAAGAAAAAAAGAAAATTATTAAAGAACTGGCTACACCATCATTCTCATCCCCATTCTGGCAGCCCACTCCAAGTAGAGAACCGAATCTCATAGACGAAATGGAAATGGACAAACCACTTGTGCTTGCGTACATGTAGGCAAGTCCTAGCAGCATGCTGTATAAGACATCAGCGGCGAGCGCCCCATCAATTCCCTTCTGCCGGACCCCGGTCATGCCCGTCATGTTCCGTCAAGCTCCGCCCCTCCTTCTCCCTTTTCAACTTTCTCACCAGCCCCCGGCAGCTCCATCTCTTCCACCAAGATCGGCCCACAGAGGTCAATGACAAGACCAGGCCCTGCCAGAGCCTAGAGGGCCGTTTCGGGCGCCGCGAAAAGCGTCCTTATCCCGAACCACCGGGTCGAGGAAATGGCAGAAGCCCGAGCCATCATTTGCCCGTCGGTGTCAGTGAGGATGAAAAAGGACGAACAAAAAAAAACCTCCGAGTCCGTGCGCTGCATTTCTGCTCGCTTAGCCTGCCAGTAGCCGAGGCAGGACGCCACTCCACCTTCACCTCCCACGCCCGCCCGCACCCAATCCCCTCGCGAGACACCACACGCCCAGAAGCCCCAGCCATCTTCCCACACACCCCTAGACTCCAGAGGGCCCAAGCTCCGCCGGGTGCCGGGTGGTCGGGTCTAGCATCAAATTCATCTGCCTCCGCCCGCTTTAGCGCCCCTCTCCACCCCCCCTACCCGTCAACTAGGTAGGTAGTCGGCCCAATCCCCGAAATATTTCCAAATATCCGTCCCCCCCCCCCCCTCAAAGTCACGAACCTCCGTCGCATTCTGGGTCCCATCCTTTTCCTAGTCCATGGAGCCACCACCACCATCGTCACCAATTGTTTTGGTCTCCTTAACTAGAGCTTATGGCTCGCATTGACCGCCTTGTCCAAGCATAGTTCAAAGCCATTCTTTCGCCTAGCTCGACCCTCTGGCACGACTTCTCCGCGGTCGGGAACCCGGTTTTTTTTTTCTTCTTTCCTTGTTTCTTTTTTTTCATTACATAGTACCACAGTCAGGAGATAGGCACCTGATACGTATTGTTGCACCACCCAACTCTCCATCCAGGTGTAGTCTGTTGCGCTAAACACACAAGCTACCGACATCCGCCGCCATATCCCCCCCCCCCCTTTCAACCCTCAAATCTTGCCGCCTGAAGCCCATCCATCCCCTTGATTGCCATGCCATGCATCCAGCAGGCAAGCGGAAGCAATCGGGGCAACAAAGTCCACAGTGGCGTGCTTTTTCCGCAGTCTCACAGAAAAGAAGAGAAAAAGTCCTGCACAAGCTGGGGCGGTGAGGGGGGCAAAGACGAGTAGAAAGTAGAGGATATATGCATTCATAGGCATGTACATCCATGCATATATACATACATATGCACATATATACCATTGCGCGCCATGCCGAATTCTGGTGACAGCTCCGTGAGAGGTTGGTGGTAATGAAGCAACTATAAGTAGATGTCTTGTAACATGTATTTTAAAATCAAACTTTTTTGAATGTACCTGTGGCTGGCTGCCCTTTTGTCACCCGAATCCAGGCCCGCGCAGCTAGTTATGTATCAAGTAGGGTAGTATGGGGGCAGTATGGGGGCAGAGTTTTTGACTCCTTGCCGACATCAAAAAGTCCAAGACATGTATGCCCACGACAATCACACAACGAATGCATGCGTGCATTATGCACATGGGTTACGTACTTACGTACGCATGTACGCATGTATGTGCATATGTATATACATGCATGAATGAGTTAATTCTTCGACCTTGGCTTCGAGTTCCAACCGTAAAAAAACATGTCGTGTACGTCGCACCAGTGCCAATGACTTCGGTTGGGTTGATTTGATCAGTATCAAGTCGAATGGCGTCATCCTCTGTGCCAAGAGCACAACGTCAAACGGGCACTAATCCTTCTTTCCCAAGTACAAACAATGTCACCAAGACCAAGCCCAGAAACATCGCCTTCATGTCTCTTTTTGTCAACTAAATCTGCTAGTATGCTGTGGTCGGTTTCTGTGCGTAAATCACATGCAACGGCATGTACATGAGGGCATTGTTGTCATGATAGGCCTGCCTCACTTCCATGAGAAGCATCTCCACTTGCTCGCGGTTCCAACGCAGGCCACGGGTAAGTGGGCCCATGGCAATGGCCTGAAGACCATCGAGAAGTATCGTCCGCCAGTACAAGCCCACCGTCTTGAGGACTTTGTTTTTTGGCCAGGTCCCTATGGGGACATGAAACACGCGCTCTGTTACGTTTCTGAAGCCCGCTTGCTGCATTTTGCCGGCCAAGATGCCTCCCGACGAAATATCCAGGTCGACACCTAAAGCAGCTAATCCCTCAGTCACCAGGTTCCAGAACTTGGCGACTGGGTGATCCATTGTTACGAGATCATCCATCGTAGCACTGCGAGGTCGGTGGTGAATCTCCTGCATCTCCATCCACGCGCCCGCTTTCAGATGCCTAACCAGTTGTCATTATAAGTGGGCCGATTGTGAAGAATAATCCTCCCCTCTTTTGCGAAATAAAAGGAGGGAGGCGGGAAACCGTCTTGCACTCACTCAAATGCTCTGCCATATAGCCTGTCCCAATCTTTGATAGCCATGACTGTGTGACGAGAGTGAATGTAGTCGAAATGATTGCGCGGATACAGCCATGGTGACTCGGCATCGTCCACCATAAATCTGACATTGGGTGGTAACCAGTCCGGTTGAATCGGAGAAAGATCAATGCCCAAAATGTGTGCGCTGGGAAAGGCGTCGCCCACTGCAAAAACACGTCAACGACTCAATGATCATTTCGGGAGCAGGTGGCAAAGAAGCAAACAGCACCAACATACTTTCAATAGCCCATATCCCTGTTCCAGTTCCAATATCCAGTACTTCTTGAGGATTGTTGCCAATAGGAGCAAAATGCAGCTTTTGACTGCAGAGCAGTTTGACCATGGCATGTTTCATATCTTCTCTTTCCTGTTCTACATCTTCGTTTGGAAAATTATAGTGGCCTTCGCGAAATCGATGATAGCGTCGCCCGTTTTCAAACATGTAGTCGCGCACCGATGACTCGGCCGATGTACTGCCGGAGCTGAAACCATCGCTATCATATCCTCCATCGGATTCGTTGTCGAACGCTTGCTGGTTGTCAGCAACAATGGTATCTTCGGCTTGTGCGAGAGCCTCGTGGGCCAATTCTTCCTGCTCGGGTGTAGATAAATAGGGGAACATGGATACTCCATTTGGGTGTGTTAGCGGTGAAGTGAGGACCGACCCGCGTCTGTCATCATGCTGGACCGGAAATTCGTCACTATCAGCGGCAGCATGACCAAGTTCTCTCCTTCCGAATGAGTCATCGTTGTTGTTGTCGTTGTTCTGTGCATGGACATTGGAGGTTTGTCCGGGTGGTTGCGCAAATGTTGAATCGTTTGGTGTCAAGATGGTCCCAGTATCAGAAGAGGCAAAGCGTTCCCCATTCAAGTCAGCCTCTTTGGGGACTTTTGGGTTTAGGGGAGCAGGTCGGGCTTGATCATGTGCTTGAACGGCAGGCGTATTGATCAATCTTGATACGGGAGAAAGCTCTGCTGGTCGTGACATATGCGACGTGTCGTGACGATTTGGAACAGTCGGGCTACCACAGGTCATTGCAAATTGAGTATCGGTCTCAATCTCCTTGGGCAACTTGCTTTCGTGGCCGAGGACGGGCAAGTTTCTGTCACTCAGATTATGAGTCTGTGCTACCCGAGTGTCTTCGGAGAGCTCTCCTGCTGTGCTTGTGTCATGCCGAGGTAGGGCATAATTGTGAGAAGATTGCGCGCTGCCACTTGTCGCTTCTAGTAATGCACGTATGCCAAGTATGGAGCGAGTGTATTCAGGATCGTGGCGACGTTGTACGGAGGGAGTATCTGCAGGAGGGTAGCCACTTTTCGCGGCTCCAGGAGGCTGCCGGTCCATTGCGTGTTTTAAGGAGAGGATATTTATACGAGTAGCAGATTCAAGGAAGGAAAATAGAGAAAAAGAAAACTAAATAAATAAAATAAACCAGTGTATATGACACAAGGACGCGATGCCAAGTCGAGATCACAATAGCCGAGGATACCTCATTTGAAGGGCTTGCTTATATAGGCGATGACTAGGTGTCTTCTTTTTTTGTTTTTTTTTGTTTTTTTGTTTTGGATGAGAGAACAGTTATATATTTGCGCAGGTATAAGTCGTGGAAGAACCGAAGAAGTAAGACGTTTGTTTCTCAAGGGTTTGGTTGAGCGTGACCGTCCAGCATGCGTCACGTTGGACGGATAGTTACAAGTTGCGTCAAAAGATGAGCTGAAGCTCGATGTTGGTGCTTGAGGTAGTCAAATATACAACGTCTCGACGACCAAATCGTTGGCCCAGATAGTTTGGTTGCCGCAGCACCGTCGACGTTGAACTTGAGGGTTTCTCGTTGTTTTACTTGTTTCCTGCTTAGGATGGGACGGGATGACAGCGGAAGCGGCGGCGGCGGCAGCAGAAGCAGCGCATACTCGAGTCGGCTTCTTTGCAGAATCAAAGACGGATGTAGCCTTGGACGTGGTGATGATGCAGTTTCCAGTTCTGGTGTTGACTCGACGAGAGGCGAAAAGAAAAGAAGAAAAGAGGCTTTGGTTCGCAGTGGAGGCAAACAAGCGAGCAGCAAGCGATATTGAAGGGCCGAGCGAGAGCGGCCAGATGGAAAGTTGGGAGATGCAGATCCCAGGGGCTAGTGTGGTCCGGACCTGCACTGTGCCGGCGGAGGGCGGAATGTGAAAGGAGGCAGGCAGGCAGGCAGGCAGGCTTTGGATATCCGGTTTGGCATGCCAGAGATGACGATTCGCAGTGGCAAGACGAAGGGAAAGGCACGGTGAGGGAGAGGAGAAGAAGGGAGGAGAAAAAAGGGTTTGGCACCAACCGGACCAGTCACCAGACATCAAATGAGGTGGAAGCACGAGCAGTCGAGAACCGTTTGGCGTGTCAGCGCGGAGCGGTTGCCAGTGCATGTGGCGCAAAAGGCAGGCGCCGTGCGTCGGGGGCACTGGGCAGGCGCGATCCATCATTGACTGATGATGATTGCTGCCAATGTTGCCAGCTGCCAATGCGGCCACCAAAAGGCTGCTCTGCCCGCGCTCCTCCTGTCCTGACAGCCCTGGCACAGGTGACATCACTAGACCAGAGATGAATGGGCCTAGCGAGTAGCGACACAGCGACACTGGCGCATGTGAGGCCACTGAAGTGACATGGGAGTGTTTCTGGGCAAAGGCAAACCCTTGGCGGCGCGTCAGCCCTGCCGGCATTCGAGACATGGCCACGGCCGGTTTCTGGCCGGCGTGCATTCTTGGGCGCTGGACGAGCCGGACCTGAGGCATGTGTATGTAATATGGAAGTATGCATGTCTGTACTATGCATATCACCCGATCAAAGGGCGACGGCGTCCTCGGCCGGGCTGGACCCTGGAGTCTTAATTCGGACGGGTGCATCGAATATTGCCCTCCCGCTCGGCTGTCGCAGGAAAATGGGGCCGCATGCAACCCTGAGTCAAATCCCGCGGTGGGCCCAGAGAGTCCCTGCCAGTGCCTGGATACTTCATGGATGGATGATTATTGATTCGCTGTCACATTGATGGATCATGGACATGATGGCGGCGTTGGCGCTTTGGTGCTGTTGTTGCTTTCCTTATGTCCTTTTTTTCCTTTCCCCCCCTTTTTCCCTTCCTTTTCTTCCTTCTTTTTTTTTTTTTGGCCCCCTTCGCCGAGAGCCATCGGAGCAAGGCGAGCCGAATTCCGATGAAACTCAGTCCGGCAGGAGGATGGCCTGATAGCCGACCGTTTCTCCAGCCAACGGCCCATCGTCTGATAATCCTGATTGATGGATGGGGAGATGCACCTCACTTGCCGACCGGTAACTCAAAATATTACTCGTCAAGTCAAGTCCGATAAATCCACTTTTCTGCCTCGCTCGCACGCCGTCCACAGTGTTCACAGTGCCGTCCACACTCCTATCCCCGTCCACTGTCCAGTCTGGCATCTGGATGTTCCCGACGAGGCGTCATGTCATGACTAAGCACGCACCAGACCATGTGCAAGTTCAAAGTAAACATGCAAGTTTGAAGTCACACCAAAAGGCAACTGCTCACATGCATCTCCTGGAATTTGCAGGCCGCCAATCCATAAAATACATCATACATGTCGCTTTCATCCAGAGTTCCTGCGCGGTGCCTGGGCAATGCGTCTTTCCAGCCGGAAAATCTCATCGTCGACAATGACAAGTTGCAGCAGACGCGGGCGTTGCTGACCCAAGATGACCTGTTCGGGGCGATCCGCCTGCTTTTTGGCCTACCGGAACGTGATGCCTACACGTATCACGCCATGACGGCGGTCAAGCTCGCAGAAGTTCAGCGCGTGGTGAACTTGGGCGGCGTCAACGGCTTGCATGCCTGGTATCGTGCCCAGGACGGCTCACCTGTATGTTTTGAAAGGGGAAAGGACAATGAAGCATGAAAATAGAAGAATTAAAAGAAAAGAAAACCGAAAAAAAAAAAGAAAAGAGAGAGAGAGAGAGAGGCTAAGAAATCAAGTGTTAGAGAGAGACGCCTCCCAGACCCGACATCGAGGCGTACATATCCGTCTTCAGCTCAACCACGGCAACGGCATCAGCGCTCAAGAACTTGGGCACAAACGCGAAGAAGGGATCGATAAGAGCCGAAACGGCCCAGCACATGATCGACAAGAGATTCATCCACCCAGCCTTGTCGACGAAGCTGACCCTGCCCAAATGCAAGAAACCGCCCAGGCACAACCCGTACTTCGACTTTTGGGCCTGGTCGTGCCGCAACCTGGAATGGTGCGGACCCTGTGCATCCTCCGCGAGAACAGCAACCAGTCACCACGTCCTGCCCATCTTCATGCATCACTTTGGGTGCGCGACGCCGTCGCACGAAGCACTGGAGATTCTGCGCATCATGGCCGACGGACGAGCTGTGGCGGACGTGGGCTCTGGAAACGGGTACTGGACATTTATGCTGCGGGGATACGGACTCACTGTCCACGCCGTGGACAATATGCAGAGCGAATGGAGGGTGAACTGGATCTCGGACACGGTCACCGTGGACGGCGTGGAATGGCTACGGAGGAACGAGAACGGAAGGCACATGGTCCTGCTGCTCATCTATCCCGTAGTGGGAGGAGGTGTTGGCGGCGGAGGCGAGGGCAGCTTTACGCGAAATATGGTGGACGCTTTCCAGGGAGATTGCATTGCGGTTGTGGGAACGCAGAACGGGAACGGATACACGGGCTTTCGAAACATGACGATGGATCAGTACATGGAAAGGGAGAAAACGGGATGGGAAAAGGCTGTGCAGATTCCTCTGCCGAGCTTTGCCGGCAAGGACGAGGCTTTGTATGTGTTCCAACGGTCGGCAAGTGGTCTGGTGTGAGTGAGATGCAAGATGTGATGGGAGGGGGGCAAGGGGTTGATGCTCGCTCACGTTTCGGGTGGTTTAATGTCTGGGACATGGGGACTCGGGAGTAGATGAGTAGATGAGTTGGGTCAAGATTCGAGACACCAAGTCTCGACGATAGATTCGTGGAAGACTGGGGGTTGCGTTTGTGTCGCCAGCATCTGTAAAAAAAAAAAAATGCGGGTGTGTCTGTTAATTAGATCTAACTGTGCTCAGTTCATATTCAATTCTGTGTTGACATGTTGACGCCATTCATGTCCATTGTCAGGACTCGGGCGCCGGCTGAATCGTCCATGTTGAAGCACCATGTTCAATGTTGATTCTCGCTCGCAGTGCGCACCGCGCACCAGGGTGGCTGGGCGCCCACAGTTGGCGGTGACAACGCAACCAGACACCTAATGCAGAGCGCCCAGCCAGCCTGTACAGTTTACGGCTTTCAGCGGGTGCCCCGCCGCATCCCGCCCCTAGCCAGCCCGGTCAGTGGCCAGAGACTGGGATTGACATGGATCAATCAGCCCTGCGCGGGTGACGATGCCTGCATGCTGACATGGCTGGGATTTGTTGACATTTTCCATTTTTCTCCTCCCGAGGTTCCGTCCGTTCCATGAGGCCCGCCGCCAGACAAACACCTACACCGTCACGTCACAGTTCCCTGTCAGGTATCCTGTCAGGCAATTCCCATTCGTTTGCCACCGCCTTTGCGCGCTTTTGCGGAAACTCTGCTCTGGCAACAGAAGACACCGATAACCCTCGGATGGGAAGCCGTGAGAGAGAGGTAGAGAGGTTGGGAGACAGAGTGTGAACGAAAAAAAAAAGAAAAAAAAAGAAAAAAAAAACAAACAACAAAAACAAACAGTCTTTGACGTTCCGCCCACCTCCCTTCCATGTCTCTTGCCGTTGGCTCGGAGCGCAAACGAGATCGGTCGAGGTCTCGCAGTCGTCGCTCAAAAGATGAACCTCGACGTTCGACCGTCTCCCAGTTTGCAGATACGCGGGAGCCGAGCTATGTCTATCCTGAGGATGGCCTAGATGGTCGCTACCAATCGGGGGCTCAGCAGCGACAGTCGACTCTTGGTAGTGGTGGTGGTGGTGGTGGTGGTGGCGGCGGCGGCGGCGGAAGCCTACCATATCCCCTCGAAGGAATGGGCGAAATGCTTCCCGGAAGCCAGTCTCTCTACAGCTATGGCGATTCGCGAACGGTGTATCAGCCGACCTCGCCTCTCCAAGGCACCTCTTTCCGTGGCTCTCGTGGCCAGGCCGGCCCAGAGAGCAGCACCAATCACGTACCTGGGGCATTCCCAGAAGAAGAACGCCCAAGGAGGACAGACGAGCCGCCCGACCGACGAACCCGTTACTCTACGCCTGGGGATTTTAGATACGACAGCACCACTCGATCGGGCGGACTGTATGACGGCAATCTACAGTCCGGCTGGGCCGACAGAACTCGCGACGACGAGTATTCCAAGTACGGTGCTGATGGACCAGGTGGTCACAATCGTGACACTCGATCCAAGAAGGAACGTGACGAGGACGATCTGGCCTACGGCAAACTTCCAGGCCCGTCTCGCCGTCACCGACCTGAATCGCCCCGCACCTATGGCAGCTACATATTCGGCTTCACCAATGTCGCTGACAAGTGGTCTCCTTCACGGCACGGACAATATCGCGATGAGGAGCATCGACGATCGAAGCCCTCGGGCCCGACTGACGATTTTCGCGACTCGAGAAAGTCGCGCCACGAGCGTCGCCCTTCCGACGCGAATGCCAACGTCTTGTCTGTCGAGCCCAGGGGTCGAGACCGAGATAAATCTCTTGAGCGTCCAAGGGACAGGTTCTCCGGCCCCTCCTTGTCTGTGCCCGAGTCTGATCGTAAACAGAGAGACCGATCCAGGAACCGCCGCGGCGCCAGTCGCGACAGATCGCCACAGCCGCAGCCGCCGACAGCTCGCATGTCCAACCTGGCAGTTGGCTCCGGCCTCGCACCGTTCATATCTCTATCGGCGGCGCCGCCCTCTCCTCTGCTCGAGTCCTACAGGGGAACCTACCAAGACTGCTCACCGATGCCGTCACCACTTCTCCTCGCCTCGAAAAGCCCGGACAATGACGTGCGCATCCTCGAATCCCTGTCACCGGGCTTGTCACCAGCCGGCTCCGACATGGAAGGCGAGGGCAAGAAACGCGGCGGCCGCCGAGCGCGCTTCCACGACCCGGAGGACGTCGCCTCGCAGCTCGCCAAAGCCCTCAAGGGCACCCGCGCTCCGGACACGCAGCCCCTCGTCGAGATTCTCCCCTCCCTCACCCACGAACAGGTTATGGAGCTGCGCAGCCAGTACAAGCGCATCGTGAAGACGGGCTCCGACCGCAAGGGCGTCAACGTCGCCAAGCACATCCGGGTACGGCTCAAGGACGAGGACCCCCATCTCATGAAGGCATGCTACGCCGTCGCCCTCGGCAAGTGGGAATCCGAAGCCTACTGGGCCAACTTTTGGTACCAGGGCGACAAGACGCGGCGGGAACTGCTCATCGAGTCCCTCATGGGTCGGACCAATCTCGAAATCAGGCACATCAAGGACGCCTTTACCGATAAAAAGTACGACAACAGCCTCACAAAGTGCATGAAGATGGAACTCAAGGAGGACAAGTTCAAGCGCGCCGTCCTGGCGGTGCTGGAAGAGCACAGAATGGACGATTTGGACCCCTATGGGCGCCAGATACCCCTCGACCACCACCTCGTGGACGAGGACGTCGGCACCCTCCGCAAGGCAGTCAAGGCAGAAAAGGGCGGCGAGAGCGCCATGATTGCCATTGTGGTGAATCGCAGTGATGCGCATCTGAGAGCTGTGCTACAGGAATACGAGCATCTTTACCGGGCAAACTTTGCAAAGGAGGCGCTCAAAAAGAGTGGCAACTTGGTGGTATGTTTTCCCCGCGTCCTCCTCTATATATGACCCACTACCCTTTCTACTTGTGCCTGGGAAAGAAAAAATGAAAAAAAAATAGAAAAAAAAAAATAAACCCGACACTGACTTTATTTCTCTCTCTCTCTCTCTCTCTTCTTTCTATTTCTACTCCTTTCCGTTCCTCCAGGGCGAACTCCTGGCCCACATTCTCAACGGCGTCATCAACAAACCCCTCCGAGACGCCCTCCTCCTCAACCACGCCCTCACGGCCTCCCGAAAGGACGGCCTCCGACGCGAGCTGCTCATCTCGCGCCTCGTCCGCTTCCACTGGGATCCGCTGCACATGCAGGCCGTGAAGAAGGCCTACCGGGAGCGGTACGGGGTTGATCTTTCCGAGGCGGTGCGGGAGGGGACGCGTGGCCAGTGGGGCAAGTTTTGTAGGGAGTTGTGTATCGTGCGGATGCCGGAGAGGGTGGAGATTATTCATTGATTTTTTCTTTTACCTTTACTTTACATTGGTTTTTTCCTTTTTTAACCCCTTTTCAGCGTTATTCCTATCTTTTTATACCTTACCTTTACCTTACCTTGTCTTTATGTTTACCTTGCCTAAACCTTAGCTTTACCTTAGCTTTACTTTTACCTCCTCTTTACCTCCCCTTTACCTCTTCTCTACCTCCCCTCTACCTTAAGCTTAACATTGCTTTTAATTTTTGTTTTATATCATCACCCGTTCTTCCCGTTCACGTCCTTTCACGTCCTCTTCTTCTTTTGCAAGCCGTGAATGCAGGATTACTGAGACCGTCCAATAGAAGGGATACATACGTCTGGCTTTCCGGTTCCTCGTGAATCGTTTAATGGGGGATTTCCTCGGATATAGCTTGTGCATGTGTATGTATTTTGATTAGGCTTTCATTTTGCAATAAAGAATAGTTAAAGTTAATTAGCTTCTTCTTCTTCTTCTTCTTCTTCTTCTTCTTTTCATTTCGTCTCTTTCCGTCTTCTTTTCGACCTTTGAAAGGCGAAAAAATATACTTCATGCCTTAAGGGTGGAGGTGGCAATTCCACTTCCCATGGCTTTTATACGTCGCTTTTTATACTTCTATATGTAGCTTGTCTTTTTAGAGCCAGCGAGAGAGGGGCATAGGCCATCTCTTTTTTTCTCTTGCTTTACATATATATACATATATATTTATTCCATCCCCCCCCCCCCCGGTGTAAGTCAGCCCAACGAACAAATCATGCCGATATTATACCTGTCCTTTGTACAGACATACTCCGTTCCCGTCGCGTAAGTCTGCTTCGCAGCACGCGTCGCTCTTGTGATGTATTCATGTCTCTGTCTTTCCTCCTTCTTTTACACTCCTGCTCGCAAAAGCTTGGGCTTTCGCTCTTCCTCACCGTCATCTATACAAAACCCAAACCATCACTTCTTCCCTTTTCCTCCCTTGACCCCCTTGCCCCCACCCTTCTGGCCACCACCCCCTTTTCCCTTTTGGCCGCCACCGCTACCGCCACCGCTACCACCTCCGCTCATCATGACCTTGACTCGCCCGGCCGGCACGCAGTTTACAACCTCCTCCACTTTCATCCCCTTTATGAGCTCCACCTCCCGCGGCCACATCCTCTCCGAGTCCGTCGCTGCGTCATCCACGGCCCCCTTTTTTCCGGAGTCGGCTTTCCATCGCTCCACAATCTCCTTGACTGCTTTGCCCTTCTTCACTGGGCCCGGCTGCATCTTGGCCTTGTACTTGAACTTGCCGAGGGCGGTCCACGGCGCACAGACGGGGATTGCTTCGAGGATCTCGTCCCCGACGAGGGGTGTTCCAACGAGGACATCGAGCGCCGTGGTCTGCTCCGCTCCGTCTGTTGTTTCTAGAGCATTGTCGATGCCTTGCGTCATCATGGTGCGACGAACCTCTTCGTGTGCTGCCAGTTGCTGTTGCTGACGGTGGTGCTGGGCGCGACGACGCTCCTTGGCCAATTCTAGTTCCGCGCCCCGGGCGGCCTTGGCTTGGGCTTCCGCCTCGAGGCGCTTTCGTCCGATGGTGGCACCAATGAGAGCCTCCGCTGCCATACGGTCTTCTTCATCTTGGTCCTTGTATTTGGCGGCCATTTTCTTGGCTTTGCCCTTTTGTCCGCGCTTCGGGGGGCCCTTTTTGGAAGGCACGGTCGTAGTCGCGCATGACGGGGAGGCTTCGGTAGTTGCTTCGGACATGGCTGTGGCGGCATCTTCTTGCTCGGGTTCGTGAACATCTTCGCCTTTTTCGCTGGCGGCACTCCTGTCCGCTTCGTCCCCGATATCGGGCTTCTCTGCCTCAGAAGGTAAAGACCTTGTTTGAATCTGGAGCGACGACACTGCCTCTGTTGCTTCATCGACCGCGTTCGACGGACTGGGACTGTCGGACTCTTGTAGCGGGTTGTGGCGGGGATCGTCCTTTTCAATGTTATCACCTTCGCTTTCCTCGGCAGTTTCGTCGCCAACTTCGTCTTGATCTTGGTCTTGAACTTGATCTTCCTCTTCGTTTTTGTTCTCGGACTCTGCATTTGCCGTGTTTGTCATGCTCTCTGAATCCGCGGCATTGCCCTTTTCAGGTCCCGAAGTGGACAAGTCTCCGGTGTCCTGTATTCTGTGTTTAAGGTGCTTGGCCTTGCTGGCATCACTAATCCTGAACATGATGCCCAGTCCAAGGAGAAGCTGCGTGGGTGGCAGGAAATTCTTCTGCCCGCGAACCGCGAAGCTACCTGCTGGCAGGAACTCGCCAGTAGGAGCCGACTTGGACACCTGATCTGCCTTGACCCACCACGCTCCCATGCCAGCCTTCTGATCCCAGGCTTCAGAGGCACAAACCGAAAGGGATCCGGCTTGCGTCAAGGTCGCAGGTGGAATCGGCGCATCGGGAGTGCTGACATTGTTCTTGATGATGACATTGGGTGCCCCTTTCAAGTCGGCGTGGCAGTACACATCTCCCTTTCGAAGATGCTTCTTGTACAGTATTTCGCTTTGAGAAGCATCTTTGCCACCGAGTACGAGATACCCATCCGACGAGATGAACCACAGAAACTTTTCGAACCACAGCTGGGTCCGAATCGGTTGCAGGAGTGCCTTTTCTTGCTTGAGTCCCTTTTTCAAATCCTCGGTGATCTTTTGCTCGGCATTTTTCAGCGCCAGAGTGGCTTGCTGCTGCGTCTTTTCCTTCTTTATCGCAGCCGTTCGTCGTTGATCGTAAAACTCCCTTGCGTTGCTCCACGGACTCAGTGCTAGATTGACTTCGACCAGCAAACCCTTGGCGGACTGTGTCTTCTTCGTGTTGTTTGCGCTGGCGCCGGCCTTAGCGGCAGCCTCTTCATCGTCGTCGTCGTCTGAGTCGTCTGAGTCGCTGTCGTCCGTCTCAAAAGGATCCGCTTCCTCTTCCTCATCCTCGTCTTCTTCCATTAATTGCAGCGTGATCGAATTCTCGGCGAGATTCAGCGGGAGCGAGATTATGCTGGCCACCGGATTATTTCTCTTCTTCTCTCGTTCGACCAGCTTTCCAATGTCAACCCAATCCATTCCCTGGGTGAGCAGGCCATTCACAGCATCCATGGCCTCTTGTACCCAGTCTACATTTGCTTCTATCGCGGCAGCTTTGCGCATATTCAGAAGTTGAGCTTCTTGTAGACCTTCTACACGCTTGGCCTGATCTCGCCTAGCGGCCTCGAGCTTCCTTTTGGCAGCGGCCTCCCTTTCGCTGAGCCTCATCTCCAACTTCTGGCCCTCCAAGGATGAGAAGAACTCGTCCACCGTTTGATTGTATCCCTTGAACTCCAAGACCTTTATACTCGAGTCTTTTTGTAACTTGAAGGGGATGAATGGGTGGAAATCCTCGTAAAGCAGGCCTTCGTGCCTGGTCGAGGTTTCGACACTTTCTCCAATCTTCTCGGCGTCATTTTCCCGTCTTTTGGCGAAGATGTAGCCAGTGCACGTATCGGAGCTAGTGATATCCTCTATCGAGGATTTCGCCTCGGATAAGAGTTTGACAAGCTCATCGAGGAGAAATTCCTTTTCTAAGAGGTCGGCTGGTTTCACTGTCGTATCGAAACTGTTCGACTGCAAGATGTGGTCAACAAGGACTGGCGGGAGTTCAGTGATGGAAAAGGCCAAACTTTTGCCCAACTCGCCACCAGCTTTCTTCTTGGCTTTCTTGGCAGCAGGTAGGGCAGCAGACTTTTCCACTGCCGCTTTCAGAGCATCTTGCACCCGGTCCTTTGTTAAAGGGGGCGCACCGTGGAAATTTTGCCTGTTGTCGAGTGAGTAGGTCAGGCCAACTCGTTGAGCTTCCTGACCTTCGCCTTCTGCAACGTTTCTGAATAGGGTCAAGATTTTCAATTCGGCGTCGGTAAGGATAACATTGCCGCTCTGGGTGAAATGTTAGTTTTTGTCCTATTTTTCTTTATCATTTCTTTCTCCTTTTTTTTCTCTTTTGTCTTTTCCTTCCTCTCTTTCTTTTCGTGCCACTGTGTCGAAGACATGTATTTCTTACTGCAAAAAACTCGAAAAACAATCTGTATTGTCCATCACTGAATTGTAACTCGAGAATACGATCGCTGCCAACCTGCGATACTGACGTCACCCGCCTCGTTTTGAGCAGCTTTCGCAGTCGAGACACGAACGCGGACGGCGCCGCTGCCGTGGTGCGGGCAAATTCGGTTGTGTGGCATCGAAAGCCTGTATCGAGAACAAGTTGCTTCTTATTATTCGGCTTGGCGAACTTGAAGAGTAAGATCTTGGATGACAAGTCGTACACGTTTGCTAGGCGCAACGTTGTCAAACACTGATTGAGTTCGTGTGCGATGACCTGGGTAGGAAGAGGACGTCAGAATTCAGGAGTCTTTTTCTTTTTTTTTCTCTTTTTTTCTTTTTTGTTTGGCCGGCAGCTCACGCGAACCCACCTTGACGTCGAGGGATGAAAATCGTTGCTTCATTGTGAAATGTAAAAAAGGAAAAAGTAGCCTTACAGGCGCCTACTGTCAAAGCAAGAAGTGTCCGCGGCTCGTTTTGAATTTCCACCTTCCGATGACCCCCAAAACTATGAGACTATGTACACCTACACCACTCCAGGGTGGGGGGCATCGCGGGGCACGCCGTGGTGACGACATGACATCACGTGCCTTGCCACGGGCTCCGCACATTTGTGTCTATGTGCCAACGACATGTAGGTTGAAAAGCTGATCAACTCCCCGTGAAAGATGGGAGCAACCAAGGCAACCAAATACTCGCTGAAATGGAAGTAATACACGGAAGCATTAAAGTGTTCTCGATTTGCATTGATGGGGCGGTAGCTTTTTAGTGGTGCTCCTTCTAGGCCATTTAATTATACATATACAACAGTCACCAGTGAATGAATAACTTAAATAACTTAATAAAGATGAACATATAACATATTTCCCCCACCTAGGCAAGCAGAGTGAGCTGGAAGGGTTAGGAAAGAACGGTAGGTATAAGGCCTGGCAGCGGCAAGTCCACGTACTTCTCCAGACTCTAAATTCGTCATATCAACCCGTACCCGGAAGCTTGCTAGCGGCTTATTTAGCGCCACGAATTGGTAAGTCGGCGGTGCAACAAAACAAGGATGTATTGATCGATTGGCGTCGTCACGGCAACAAGGTGGCCACTTGGTCACTTTTCTTCGCGCGAAGCTGGGCAAGCTGAACTGGGTTTGTGCTCAGGAGAAGTCAGCTGAGAGTCAGCTGGAAAGCTGGAAAGCCGGAAAGCTGGGAAAGTTGGATAAAGTTGGCATTTGCATGTCGGATTGATCTGTCAGGTCCACAAACTCGCTTTGAGTGCCAGATCCGGCCTACTTGGACATGTCGACAGTCGGACGGAGCTTAGTCGGATCTTGTAGTTCGCAGCCCAACGTAAAATGGACCTTTGGTCAGTTGACGGCTACGAATGGCGGCGCAAGACGGCTCACGGCGGCGTACGGGCTGGGTTGCCAAGCAGACTGGATGGACGCGTCAGAGAAACGTGGTGTTGCAGACACAGATCCAATGGTAGTTTCTAAATAGACCAGAGCAGACTGGAGCACTCACTACTACACCCGCTGCAGGTGCACATAGTACGCACAGTGTATATTAGACTGTCCCCAGCCCGCACCTGTCCCTGTACCTGGAAGAAGGGGGCTGGGGCTGGGGACCCCTGACGTCCCGGGGGGCTGAGCGCGGCAACAAGGACCAGTGACAACAGACCAGACCTGTCCGATCCGAAGAGATGATCTTGTGTGTCTTGTGCGAATTTGTCAGAGGCGAAGTCAAGAATGAAAATGGATGAAAGAAGATGAATAAATACCAGCCCGTCAATGCCGGCGTTTCGACACTCGACACCGTCGGGACATTATCCCCAAGAGTCGCCACTACCGCGAGCTGGCCATGCTGTCTGCATACATGTCTATGTCTGGTGGTTTCTGACTGGAGGACGTTGGTGGACACAGTGCGCACTGTGCTGTACTTTGGGCACCTAGCGCCAGCAGAGGTGCCCGCCCTGTAGCTTCCGCCTCCCGCCTCCCGCCTCCCGCCTTTCGTCTTTCGCATTTCGCCTCTCGCTTCCCGCCTGTCATTGACACGCACGACTCGACACGGGAGCATCACTAGGGTGCAAAGTCTGCCATTTGTATTTTCCAATGCAGCTGGCGAAGCAAACGGGCCCGGATTTGGCTGAGCTGTGGGACGGACGGGATGGACAGAATGATGTTGGGGAAACTCGGAAAATTGGAAGCTCGGGAACTTGGGAACTTGGGAGCTTGGGAGCTTGGAGCTTTCTTCTGACGGCAAACGGACACTGGACGGAGACGGCCCCGCCGACGTGGAGTCAACGACACGACATGTGGGGCCAGGCAGCCTTTGGCTCCAGCCTCTCCGATGTGCCAGTGGTCAATGGTCCATGGTCCGTGACGCGGTGGGGACGAGCTGCAGCAGCATTTGAAGCTATGCCTCTTTGGAGCAGAGTAAACAATCCCCGACTCGAGTGTAAACACGACTTTGCTTTGCCTGACGAGACTGCCAGGTGGCCTTGATACATGCACCCTGCTCAGCAGCAGCGAAAACAGCAACAGCAGCAGCAACAACAGCGACGACGACGCCCACGTCACGTCCAGCCGTCCGCTCTCTCGTCCGCTCTCTCATCCGCTCTCTCGTCCGTCCACTCGTCCACTCGTCGTCCACTCTCCTGTCCGGCCATTCGTCCGTCCACTCTCGTCCCTCCTTCATAAGCCCTCCCGCGTCTGCACAACGGCCTGGCCAGTTTTCTCCCCCTCCAATTATCTCCAACCACATCAGACAAGTCCCTAATCTTTTGCTCCCAACGGAAGAAAGGACCGGCAGAAGGTTTCAAAAAGGCTCAACCTCCTTTTTTCCTCATCTTCTCCCTCTCCCTCTCTCTTCTGTCTCTTTCTTTCCCCCGCCTTAACCCCCCCTCTCTTCGACTTTTGTTTCCTAGGAACAAAAGCCAGAGGATCCTTCTTGTCTTCCTTTCGTGCTCTCTTGCCACGGAAGGTTGTATGAGAAGATTCTCTCGCGCCAGCAAAAGTCGCCAATCTGGACTTTGAAGCTCGCGTCCCCGTCCCCTTCAGCATCTTCCCGTCATCGTATCGGGACAACCAAGTTCAAACAACCACTGCTCACACCCACCAAGAGCTTGATATCAAGCTCCCCAACCACCAGCAGGAGCCAGCCGGACGGCAAGAGCAATACTCTTCTTATACTGCCCACGTCGATCTTCCCCCTCGCGAGGAGAAGCGCTACAGCCAAGAAGAGGTCCGTATCACAGAAGAGCGTCATCGCCGTCCCGGTTTCCAGCAGGACCAATTCATCAAGGAAGAATTCCGGTATGTTTGTTTTCGTTCTCGTCAATCTGAAAAAAAGCCCTTTTTTTTCCGGCCCTATGTCTCCGTGAACAAGCAGAAGCTTCAAAAATCATCCCACTCAGCTCTGCCACGCTCCCCCACCCCAGCCCCATTGAGGGACTTCCCCAAATCCGGTTCTTAACGGAAAGTTCAAGCACGGACGAGCTGCGAGTACAGCCGCGTTTGGTCACAAATTTCTCTTTCTTTTCCTTTTTGCACCCACAAGGGGACGGGACTCGACGCGGTGTGACGAGAAAACCCCCGTCCTTGCACTGGGTACTTGGCCTTTGGGCAGGGTTCTTTTATATACGCCCCAAACCAAA
This sequence comes from Claviceps fusiformis PRL 1980, assembly GCA_000223055.1. Lineage (NCBI taxonomy): Eukaryota > Fungi > Ascomycota > Sordariomycetes > Hypocreales > Clavicipitaceae > Claviceps > Claviceps fusiformis. Next base: position 28,180 of record AFRA01000036.1, read on the forward strand.
CCCAACCCCCCTCCTTCTCCTTTCCCTTCCCTCCCCTTTCCCTTCTCTTTATCCTTCCGCTTCTCCTCCCCAACCCCCCCCCCCCCTCCAAGGTCCAGGGTCTGCCCGTTACCGCCTTGTTTTGTTGACATTGAAACCAACCGTCTTACAACACACCACGAAGCTTTCTCCCATTGACACTCCCACTGACCTTGAATCCTTCGACAGACCAGGACGCACCGAGCAGCATACAGACACTCGTGTTGATATTGACTACCGCACCACCCCTTACACGTCCCCCATTGACATCGCTGAGCGTGAATATCGTGAGCGTATCCGCCCTTCCTACTCTACTACTGTAGATCCCCCCTCTCGTCCTCAGTACCAGTCCGAGGACGTTCGCTTCAACGAGTACACCGTTGAAGGTCAACCCCATATTCAACCTTCTGTCAAGGAAGAAGTTCGGTTTACCGAAGAGACAGTTGAGCCTGCTCGCTTTAGCCGCGCTGAACAAAAAGCCAACATGGGTTACTACGACGAGGACGGTACGTTGAACGGTGGACAGATCTGTCTCAAATATCAAATCTAGACACCGGCAAAAGGTCGAAAACCACGTCGTGACACGGTGCTAATTCATGCTTTGCTCTTCTCCGCCAGGCCACTACCACTCCTTCCGCCAGGGCATCCACAAGCTTGCTGACAAGATTGCCCACCCTCACCATCACTCCCACCACCATGACCATGTCGATGTGGACATCAAGGAAGAGATCCGAGTGACGGACAGCCGCCCCCGCCAGTCTGGTGGCTCCTATGTCCCCAACACCGTCACCATCCCCTGCCACCACATTCGTTTGGGCGACTTCTTGATGCTGCAGGGCCGACCTTGCCAAGTCATCCGCATCTCCACCTCGTCTGCCACGGGCCAGTACCGATACCTCGGTGTTGATCTCTTCACCAAGCAACTGCATGAAGAGTCCTCCTTTGTGTCTAACCCGGCGCCCAGTGTTGTAGTCCAGACCATGCTGGGTCCCGTCTTCAAGCAGTACCGTGTTCTGGACATGCAGAACGGCCACATTGTTGCCATGACGGAGACTGGCGACGTCAAGCAATCATTGCCTGTCATTGACCAGTCCAACCTGTGGGCCCGTCTGTCCAATGCTTTTGAGTCTGGCCGCTGCAGTGTCCGTGCTCTAGTTCTCAACGACAACGGCCGCGAGCTCGCCGTTGACATGAAGGTCATTCACGGCTCTCGTCTGTAAACGAGCCCTCCTTTTTTTTGACATGTTTTTCATCATAGGTTAAAATGGACCAGCCTTGACCAAAAAAAAAAAGGTTGTACGTGGGCTCGTGTATGGCACTAGAACTATGTCATGGCGTGTGTGAAGCCCGTGGTCATTGGATTGTAGAAAATGCAGCATACTTGATATTTATGGACATTTGGTTTATACTTGGGGTATTATTATTATTATTATTTGGATTGACAAATTGTTTAATGGGGTCAATGTCTATAAGTAGATGGGATGTTCTTGTACCTGCACATGGACCAACGAAGATTCTCTCTCCCTGCCACCCACATCCGAGTCAATATTGTCGTGTGCGAGGTGACTGTGTGAGATGACTGTGATTGGTACACAAGCTTACTGTGCTCGGCATTCGACGGTGTGGCGGCCAGGCAGCTCATCAAGGTGCGCGACCACGTACATTGTACGTCGCACGTCGCAGCAGCTTTGGCAGCTGGAACAGTCTTAGTCTTTTGAAATCCGGATGTTCCCGAAGCCTGCAGTCTCGAGCTGCCATTTGCCAGCTCTCCCAGCCCCTCATCCCAAGCTCGACGCAAATCCATATCACGTTGGAGGGCGGAAAGTCAGCCATCTATGCCGGCTATGCGGCCATCCATAGCACGTACTGTGTATGGACCCGGCTGGCTGGAGGGACCTTTTGTCTGCTTTCTTTATCCCCTTGGAGTTGGAGGTTATTAAAGCCAATCTGGCCGCGCTCTGATCCTTTTCCTCCCTTTTTTGCTTTCTTACTTGTTTGCGTTCTTTCTTCTTTTATCTTCCGTTCATATCACTCTACAAGCTGTCAGTAGCTTCACACCTGGGCGACTACCCTTCTTGTCCCCCGCCATCACGTCGTCCCTATGAGCATGAGCACTGGACAGGCCTTCTAATCTTTTGTGCCTCCAAGTCTAATCATAAATCATATCCTACGGATCAAATCTAGTCTGCTCTCCCCGTCCATCTGCCCTGACGATACCACGCAGCGGCCCGGTTTCAACCATCGGACCAGCAAGCCAGCGATTCGGATCCAAAACCACCGAGGTACACGAACCAAACATACGTATAATGGGCAGCCAGCAGTCCAAAAGCGCGGCCGCTGCGCACGTCCAGGACAAGCAGCTGGTAGAACGGCTCCGCAGGGCGAAACTACATGATGGGAGCGCTGCGTCGTCGTCGTCGTCGTCGTCGTCGTCGTCGTGGGATATGACGAGTGAGAAGTTGGGGGTGGCGCGGGATGCGGAGCCGTTGTGTTTGGAGGTGGTTGGGGCGATACCGAGGAAGATGTTGGAGGATGGGCGGAATAGGTCTAGTTTTTTTTTTTTTTTCTTATTGATGTGCTGTTACTTTGGAATGGGCGTTTTGGTGAGGTCTGGGGGGGGGGAAATGATTTGACATGGTTTTTATGAGTATGATTTTAAAAAAGAAGGAAGGGAAGGGAATGGGGAAAGAAAGAAGAAAGAAAGAAAGAAAGGGAGAAAGAAAGGGAGAGAAAGAACAATAGAATAAAAATTACTTTAAAAGTTACTTTAAAAAATAAAGAGGAAAAACAAAAAGAAAAAAAGGATAAAAAAAGGATAAAAAAAGGACGTATAAAATACATAATAAATAAGAAAAGTACGTCCGGCTAACTCACATCAGACTCGCCCTCTCGGCATTATCCTCCGCCAACCCGAAAACAGTCCTCACCTCGCAAGCCTCCAAAATCACCACCCAGCACCTCTTCAACACCAAGATCTCCTCCGAAGGCGCCCCCATCACCAACCAGCGCTCCAGCGGCCGGTGCTGGCTCTTTGCCGCCACCAACGTCTTCCGCGTGGCGCTCATGAAGAAGTACAAGGTCGAGTCGTTTGAGCTGTCCCAGAACTACCTCTACTACTACGACAAGCTCGAAAAAGCCAACTGGTTCCTGGAACAGGTCATCGCCACGGCGGACGAGGACCTCGAGGGTCGTCTGGTGCAGCGGCTGCTGGGGGATCTTGTCTCGGACGGGGGACAGTGGGACATGGTGTACAATCTGGTGGACAAGTACGGGCTTGTGCCGCAGGCGCTCTATCCGGATAGCTGGAATGCGCAGAACTCGTCGGTGCTGAACGCGGTGCTCAAGACCAAGCTGCGCGAGTTTGCGCTCACGCTGCGCGGGGTGGTGGTGGGTTCTGAATCTGGGGCGGCTGGCCGTGAACGACGTGAACGAGGCGCGACGAGGTCGGTGTCGGCCCTCAAGGCGGACATGATGAAGGAGATTCAGCACATCATCACGTTGCTGCTGGGGCCTCCGCCTCATCCTGCCGAGGAGTTTGAGTGGACATATGTGGACGGGGACAACAAGGTCCACGAGCTGAGCATCACGCCTCGTGAGTTTGCCAAGAACATTTCCTCGTCCGGGTTTGGCTTCCAGATGACCTCGTCGTCGTCGTCGTCGTCGTCCTTTACCATTGCGGACATGGTTTCGCTCGTCAACGACCCCCGCAACGAGTACATGACCCCCCTGACGGTCGATCGACTCGGCAATGTCGTCGGCGGCCGCAACACGACCTACCTCAACGTGGACATGCAGACCATGAAGGACGCCTGCGTCAAGATGATCAAGGCCGGCCTCCCCATCTTCTTTGGCTGCGACGTCGGCAAGTTCAGCGACCGGGCCTCGGGGATCATGGACCTGGCCATCTTTGACTTCGAAGCCGGGCTGCGGACCGACCTGCTGGGCGGGATGACCAAGGAGGAGAGGCTCCGGGCGGGCGAATCGCTCATGACGCACGCCATGGTCCTGACGGCGGTGCATCTCGATGAAAAGACGGGGGAACCGCTTCGGTGGAAGGTCCAGAACAGCTGGGGCGTGGACAACGGCGACAAGGGCTGGTTCGTCATGACGGATGCCTGGATGGACGAGTGGGTGTACCAAGCTGTCGTGGACCAGAAACTGCTGAGCAGAGAGGTTCGGGATGTTCTGGGCCAGGAGCCAGTTGTGTTGCCCCTGTGGGATCCCATGGGCGCGCTGGCTTGAAATGGCGATGCCGGCCCCCGGGTTAGTGGATGAGGAATGATGCTGAATTTTGGTCTGATGTCAAGACAGGAATGGGTTTCTTGGGGGAATCACGAAATAATGTGTGCATGTATGTATGGAAATGTCATTGAGGATACGCGAACTTGGATTTAATTTTTTTCTATACATGTACATCTGTATATACATGTCTTATGATTCTGAAAATCCCGGAATCGTCATACTCATTGTATTGACTACCGAATGATCTTCCTCTCCCTGTTTTTTTTTTCCAACACACACAGCACACCAACGCCAGCCGCTCCACGTTCCTCGGCATTCGCCATATACGATTACACACTCGACACGCAAAACCGAGACACACAATCCACGAGTTCCATTCCTAGAAAGTCGTTCCCCGAAACGGGCAGTGCTGGAAACCAACTGGCTGTTGAAGGGGATGTGTCTGCTGTGGGACAGGCTTTTTTGCGTCACGGGCGGACGCACATGACGGGCATGGAACGGGGAAATAGCGTTGGGGGGGGGGGGGGAGTCGGCGAGGCGTGGTTTTATCTGGGGTACGGGATGGACGTTTTCTGTGTATATCGCTCTATCTTGAGTGAGTGATGAGAAGGTGTGATTCTACGTAGAAAGACTTTGGTCATGCGATGAGATGGGGAAAAGGCATTGCGAAGTTCACGACTGCACAGGAGAGTCGGTGTAAAGAAGAAAACAAGGTTACTACACTGAACGGCGAGCCCAGGAAGGGCACAATATAGAATATGATATGGATGTAATAAAAAAAAAAAAAAAAAAGGTACCAAGAACCAAACTGGTCGTTTTTTTTGTTAAAAAAAAAAATCAGTGCTTCACATACGACGAGCCGTAAAACGCAGATGCCTCTCACAGTGGCGTACAACAGCCACGCTGCGCCGGATTTTGTTCCCAACTCGCAGCAGAAATATGCGTTTCGCTCCCATATCTTATTTGTTCGCGAACAAACGTACCTTGGTCGTTCTGTGCATTTGGAACCACATTTCCTGCGTCTCTTGCCAAGGATTTCATGCGCTATGCGCATCGTATTGCATGGCTGGCTGGATATTTGCACGAAGAATAGATGCATGCATACACAAATACATATGTATATATATACATATATACATACCTATGTTATATATAAACATACATATAAGCATATATATATAAATATACTAGAGATAGTGCGAGCGAGCTGTCACAGCTGTACGTGTGCCAACATTGCCAATCCTGCGTCACGGACATCACCAGTCTATCCTATGTGTTTAGAAGAAAACGAGGAGAGGAAAAGTCCCAATATTGGTGTATGATATTATGATATATGTCATATCGTGCGCAACTTTATATAACTCGTTTGACATCTGCTTCCAGATTCACGCTCTGCATGATAATGCCTCAAGCACCCCCCCCCCCTTCTTTTCATCGGCCGCAATCCTTACTTTCATTCGCTTCTGCGTCACCAGCAACACAGGTAGCGCATCTTCACCCTTAGCGCGGACTCCGGAGCGCTCAAGAGAGGGCTGGGGAAGAACAAAAGAGGAAACGAGGCCGACAGGGGGCCACGATTCTGTTTTGGCTTGGCTGAGACGTCGTACTGTTGGCAGTGGCAATAGTCATTCTCTTTCTCCTTGATACTCGGGATGGGAATGTGTAAGATAACATAACAAATCTATTATCAAGTGCGATGTGTGTGTGGGGACGGACGGTCGCAAGATTGAAGTCGGGTGGCTGGGAGTCGGCAGGGACAGGGGCGCCTCGGGGTTTCTAGACCTTTTCCTGCGGAAGAATATTTTTAAGATTGCGCTCTGGAATCTCGTCTCAGGAGTCAGGTCAGTCAGGACTCAGGACGAACTGCTTGTCAACTATGTCCATGTCGGGCAGCGCCTCAGCATTGCGCATCGTGACGAAAACACGAGTCTCTGGCCTGGCCTATCGTCTCATCTCTGCCAGAGAATAGCCTGGCTGCACATGCCCTGGCCTGATAAAATGTAGCTCTCGTCACAAAGCCGATGACTTTCCGAGACATACATATATTTCATGCCCAATTTTGCATCACAAGTTCCCGTCCAAAGTCGCAAGAGTCAACCGGTTACACATCATGTGCACGTGTTAAGGAGCGTCGCCAACAGTAAGCATTCAATGTTGCCACCCGCCATGAGGCACAAGGAGGCGCAAGCAGTTTCGCATCTCTGAAACAGAGGTCTGGCAGCAGCATGGCAGACGGCTGAAGATGTCGTGACTGGCGCCGATTCGGGTGCCACGTTGCTTTTTGCCTTGTTTGATTCCTCTTATTTTTTTTTCTTTTTTTTTTCTTCTTCTTCTTCCCGGAATCTGGCTGACGGCCGCGTATCGAAACCAGCTCTGCTCCTCCTACGCCAAGGATCACGCTCCTGCTGGGCTACGGGCCCGTGACATGCCCACGCTTGTGCAACATCTTGAGTGCCCTTTGTTTCCCCCCCCCCCCCTTCCTCATCGTACAGCGAGTGGTCTTTCTTGGCTTCAAGTTCATGACATCTTCCCCTCAATCATGGACGGACCAATGCGACGTTTCTGAAGCAGTTTCGCACAATCTTGTAGGGATGGCGACGTTGATGCAGGTACAAGGATAGCACCGCACACTACATACCGTACCTACCTACCTACCGACCTGGAGAGAGGCCGTCGTCCTCCGTCTCAGTTGAGCTTGTCGCTGCCCAACTCGTAACGCAAAAAGTTCATGGTTGATGCCTGGATCTTCTGTAACCAGGAAAGGCCGAAAACCATGTTTTCCAGACAGGTCGACAGCAGCCTTGCCGTTCCGGGGGTGGGGGATGATGATGCACATGAGAATCACTTAAGTTCTGGCGTAGTCGAGCCCTGGACGGGCAAAAGAAGGTCAGGCTTGAGAGACGACACGGGGGTATCGCCGCCCAAGCATACGAGCAGACGGACGGAATGCTGAGACATGGAGAAATGAGCGGCAGATCAACGTGGCCAGCGGGAATGCAAGAAAAAAAAATCAATGGACAGAGTCAAGCATCGCCACGAGTAAAACTTGGCGAATGAATTGGCAGCTGGAGCGACAGCTGGAGCGGCAGCTGCAGCGAGACATCCAGCGTTCGTGTGACGGCTGTGAAGTGGCAAAGCATAGATGAATTAGATTAGATGGTCGTGAAGAGTCAGTCTGTGTAGGTATCTAGGTACCTACTAGGTAGGTAATAGGTGGGCAACGGCATGGTGTAGACTGTACAGAGACCGAGACCCGATTATAATCCAGTCTGGACTCTGGACTGGAGAAAGAGGAAGGTGGCAGGCGGACAGCACGGGATGGATCCTTCCCTCGAAAACTTCATGTCGACGCCTGGCCGGTTTCACGAATCGTATGGGCAGCCTTGGTCTCTTGTGACAGTCGTATACGTATGAAACTCTATGTATGTTTTAGACACGGCATCCCACGGAGCTTGTTGCGCTGTTGGCCATGGTCTGGGCTGACTGACGGTGGTGACATTGTTTTGGCGTGGTTTTTGGCGTGGTTTTTGCCATTTGGCATGGCTCCCGACATGGTTTTCGGTCTCGGCTTGGCCTCGGTTTTGCGTGGCGCGAGTCAAGCACGCCTCGCCCATCGCGGCAGAAAAAGGGAAAAGGAAAGAGGAAACCACTCGGCAATTCTTTGTTTGAGAGGAAGGCAATGGTATCGACAATGGTATCGACAAATTGACACTGGCACTGGCAAACACTGTCGACGAAGCTACGGTGAACCCGCAGCTCCACGGCCCCCAGGGCCACACGACGCGAATGGAGTCGCGTTGCATCTCCATTGAAGATAACCGAGACTGGGAGTCGAGAGGTCAAAGCAGCTGCACGGCTTCATTCGTGCCTCACAGGCTCCTAGGCTAGCAGGCTAGCATGCCACCAGGCCACCAATGACCACTACCACCCGCACAACTTGTCCAGCACGGTTGGTCGACAACAACAAGGTCGCAACAAGCACGTCCGTTTTCGAAGTCTGCATCGCGCGTGGCGAGTCACTAGCAACGACGTCACGGCCCGGGGCCCGTCACTCATTGAGTCGTCGTCGGTGGTCCGAAAGACGCCATGAGGCGCCATGAGACGCTGCGAAGCAAAAGACGCCAAGCGGCCCAACGCTGTTGGGTCGTGCAGAATCCCCTTCCATTCCTTCCATTCCCATCCGAAGACGCAAAGGCAGGGATTAGGGATCCATTGGGGTCGATACAGGCATTCGCCTCTCATGTCCATTTCATTCATTGCCTTAAACACGACACCCAGCTCATTGGTACACGTCCCGCACCATAGCGCACGACTCGATGCCGGCACTTTACCTCGCCAGGCCGACTGAGACGATGGAGATGGAGGAGGGCATATGTCATGGTCATGGACATTGAAATGTTGCCTGCAGCATCATCACAGCCCCGATGTCTGGGGCCATTGCTGTTTCGCTGTTACAGCCTAATAGAGTCTGGACGTCTCGAGATGATGACAAGGCCGACAAGAGTCAGTGATTCCATGGACGCCGTCTGGATGGGGGGGAAAAGAACACCAGGTAGCCGTCCAGCGCAATGTTCCAGCAGAAAAACCCCCCCTTGCCCCCCAGTCCGCCAAGGTTATTCGGGCAACCCAGCAAGCCACCACAAGCCAGCAAATCCCACCATTACCATTGTGCGGGGGCCGTTGAACTTTAGCCTCTCGTTGGATCGGGTGACGTCGCTCCACCATTGTTCACTTGTTTACTTGTCCGTCTTTCGCTGGGAAGCTTCCCGAGAGGTCAAGCGCCACGCCACATGCACTATCGGTCAGGTCAGACTGGGAATGAGGCTGGCAGGAAAAAAAAAAAAAAGAATCGTCATTTCCCCTTCCCAGAAGTGGAATTTATGTCATCTTTCCCTCTCCCATAATCCGTCTCGTTCTCCATCCTTCCTTGTTCTGCAAGTCGTTTCGCGCCAAGCCGCCCTTGATACTGTCGATACCGGAACGTCTACCACACAGCTCTTGTACAGCAACACCACTACCGCATTAGCTTTTAACACGATTTCGTTTCTCTGCTTTGGGAAAGTTCCTGTGTGGTCTGTCAGACGCACACACAGAGGGCGGAACACTACCTTCCACGACGCATGATTGTCGTCTCCGGCCATTGGATCCCGATACAGCGTCCCTTCGTCAAGCACTTAAAGCAGACCTCGAACACGCCGATTGATCCTGTGCACAGCCCTGTTCTATTCGGCCGCACCGCTTAGTGTCATCTCTCATCCTTTTGCATCCTTTATCTTTTCTTCGTGCATAAAGAGTGTGGCTGGCCATTACGCGGCGGAGGGTACGAGTCAAAAAGAAGTTGAGGAAAAAAACAGAGAAGAAGAAGAAACAGGCTTACACAGGCGGCCCCTCACCACACGTATCATACTGGCCAAACTTCGAAGCGGAGGAATAGTCAAAGGCTGCGCGACAAAGCGCGAAGAGGAGCCGGAAAGAGAAATAAACAGCTGTTTGGAGTCTCCTCCCTCCAAGTTCAGTACTCAGCAACATGCCCGACCGGTATCAAGGATATATTCCAACTGCTTCGGCTCGTACTTCTACTCACAATCCCGCTCGGTCCTCCGTACCTACAAGCGTGGGACACGGTTCCGTGTACGTTGGAGACATGCACGTTGTACCATGTGCGAGCCACAGCCACCACATCACACCCAGAGGCTACTCTACCTCGGTCAATGCTGCTGGCGTTCCCACGACCACTAGGACCTACACGGTCATTCAAGACTCAAGACCACTCCCCAAGAATCGAGACAGCAGCAGACCGCGCCGATCGACGCTGGACTCCTCATCAAGGCCTCCTGTCATCATAACCACAACGCAACTGCAGCGGCCACACGTACCCTCTTCCTCCTCATCGTCATCTCACGCCTCGAATAACGTACGCTCCGGAAGTCCAATGAGAGATGACTACCGTGCTTCTGATAGCCAAGTTTATTCGCAGCCGGCCTCTTCCGTCCGATCGAGGAGTTCGTCTCGATCGTACCATGCTGTCACCTCCAATACAAACTCCGGTCGATATCGAGAGCGATCTGACAGTCATCTCAGCACTCATGAACTCGAGGCCTATCGCAGCTGTCGACCATCTGTCGTTTATCCGAGCGATCCAAGACACAGCACAGCAGCTATTGACTATGGAGATGAAGGCTATCAGTACACCAATGCTGGAGAACTAGTCAAGTACGACCTCGATCACTCGAAACCAGGCCGCTCGTCAAGAAGACAAGACAGCCTTGACGCAGGATACTATCGCCCCAATATCAACTACGATGCTGACCGGAGAAACTTCAATGTCCACACCACCCACGATTTGAACCGTCCTCCCACTGGACCGAGTAGACCGGTCGATGCGAGAGGAGGGCCCCCTCCTTCTACCCGAGGATTTGACAAGATCAATCGTGGCTATGATATCCGAGACGCTCTGCCCGTGATTCCAGTCCCACCTATGGCTACCTCGACAGTGCCTCAACTCGAGAGACCAAGCAGTGCCAGTGGCCGGCGGCCACGGCCTCTGTCTCTTCACCAAGAGGGGGGCCTGCGCTCGTCGCACCATGATGAATATCACAGAGCTCGCGAAGATGAGCGCCACCTGCGAGACTTTCGCGACCACCGTGACCGGGACCGAGACTATGAACGCCGTCCAGAACCTTCTCGATACCAGGATGACAACGTCGTATCTCGCGGGTTTGGTATCCGTACCGATCTTGTGAGCACTCGATCGGAATCGCGAGATCGCCGCCATGACACTCGACTGGACGACCCACGCAGGCGGTCGGACGAAGATCTCTGCTATGGTAATGACAGAGACAAGGATGGTCGCCGTCGACGGCGGTTTTCCCCCACGGAGGACCTCAGACGGCCGAGACATGATGGTCGAGCAGGCAGTGAGGAAAGTCAAGACCGGTCAGAACGCTCTCGAGTCCGTGACTCGTTGGCCTCTGGCCTCGGGGTAGTGGCGACAGCCATGGGGTTGGTGCCAGCGGTCTTCAAATCACAGGACAAGCGAGACCAGGAACCTCCCCTGCCGCCTCGGCGACGCAGCCCCCCGGAAGAACGCGACTCCCGATTTGATGCCTCAAGAATGCAGCAGCGGGTGCAAGAACCCGTAATATCATCACATGAGAGACCACGCGAGTCAGCTCGAGAGAAGGAGTCAATCAGGGATAACCCACCACTGATGATTCGTGAAAAGGATCCGGCACAAGAAAGAGATCCACTACGTGAAATAATTCGGGAGAAGGAGCCAGCCCGGGAGAGAGAGTATATCCGTGAAAGAGAACCGTTCCTTGAAAGAGAATACAGAAGAGAAGATGCACGAAATTTTGATGAACCTGTCCGACGACCCTTGACAGATGCTCATATCAGCGGCCAACAAACGGCGCGACAGTCGGGCTCTGACTCAGATGACACGAAAAGAGCCCGACGCCATCGAACCTCCCACTCTTTTAATCCCAATGATGCCTCTGATTTGAAACAGCTCAAAGAGCAGCTTGCTTCTATGGATGTCGCCGATAGTCGCACAGAAAGAGACACGGAAAGGCCGGTGCCAACAACAGCAGCAGCAGAAAAACCACGAGCTCACTCACGATCTCCATCCAATGACAGGGCATCGCACGGGTCACCAAAAGACTTCTCCGGGGAGGGACTTGGAGATGAGCCTCGAGGTCGCGAGTCTGCTTCACCAGCGTCCGAAGGGAAACAAGTCCGGGTCGTGTCACCCCCAAAAGAAAAGTCGGATGGCAAACCTCTACGAGGCATTTTGAAACAACCCAAAGCTAGCTTTCCCGAAGAAGAGAACCCGGTCCGAGAGGGCGTAGCACCTCACAAAGAAGACAAGAAGCTGAAGGAGGTTCCTCCTGGTGCGCGGTGGACCAAGATCAACCGGAAGATTGTCAACCCGGAAGCATTGACGATTGGAAAAGAAAGATTTGAAGTGCGCGATGATTTCGTGATTGTTCTTCGTGTTTTGAGCAAAGAAGAGATTCAAGCATATGCAGCTGCGACTCAGGTCTTGCGAGGTAAGCAATTGAAGAATGTTTTTTTAAAAGAAAGAAAGAAAAAAAGAAAAAAAGAAAAGAAAAAGGGGGGGGCTTTCAAAACCAATGAGCATACCGTTTTCTCTGATACTGACCCACATCTCGACAGAACGACGGCGTAAAAAGCACGCAGGAGACAGGGACCGAGAGTCAGATCGAGATCGCAGCATGGAAGACGACAATGGCGGCGAAGATGCAGAGCGCCATCGTCGGCACCGCCACTCGCGCGACAGCGAGGAAGGTGATGAGGAGGGCCGTGATGGCAAACGTGACGACGAACGTCGCAGAACACAGAGACAAAACGACGAAGGGGACCACCATGGCCGGACAAAGGACTCGGACCATGCGCGACAGACCCAACACAATCCGCGGTCATTCAGGGAAAGAGAGCGCGAGTTGGATGCAAAAGGGTAGGCCCAACCACCAAAGAAGAAGAAAGGAAAGGAAAACAGTGTTTTAGTATTCATGCAACTACCCTTGTATTTATCCAGTAACGAGTAGTGTATTTTTGTGACCCGACGAGCGGAACAAACCGTGCTGCGGGATTGATATATCCTTGATGCAATTTTGTATCAATATGGTTTTGAGATGAATATATCCCTGATATAATTTTGTATGAATATGGTTCTGAGATTGATACATGTCTAAATCAATTTCGTATAAACGAATGGCTTTGAATGCAAAGGTGATGTGCTTCCAGCACGTCCAAGAGTAAACACAATCCATTCACAATGGTTGTCGGATGTACAAGGAACGCCTTTGAAAAAGCAATTATCACATTACCTTAAATGTGCTTGCAATATTGATTATAATCTCGATATAATATCACCTCGGTGCGATTCCAGGATTACATGTCCATCTCTTTATGCTGCCCCTTTGAAGGATGCTCACCAGAAGTGTGTATTTTCGTTGTTGTCGTTGTGGTTATGGTTGTGCCAAACTTGGAAGGAGAGGGGTTGCATGGGGAATCAGATGGGCGCGAAGAAAACATGGAAATAAAGAGCGGTAGGCCGGCTTGTTCTTTTCTTATTTTTATTTTTTTTCTTTATTGTTACAAGGTCATTACAACATTGAACATAATGTTAGGACTATATCGTTTTTTTTTTTTTCGTCAACCTCTACATCTTGGGCCGCTTGCCACCCGCCCTACAGCTTGACAGATATGTTGTAATGATCCAGCAGGACCGCCAGGGTGGTCACGACCCCCATGTACGACAGCATAATGGCCATGGTCTCGACGGGCGTAGAATGTAGCGTCTTGACCGTCATGTTCACCAGGCCCGTCAGAAGATTCGCGACAAGAAAGACGGCAAGGCCGTTGCGGTTGTAGGCGCTCAGGACGGCGCTCGTGGCGGTCCGGACGGCGTCTCGCTCCGCCTTGCCGTCGTGGGCGCTGTGCGTGGCGGGGAAGAAGACGGTGTCGATGGCGCAGCAGGCGAGGATCTGGATGCTGTTGAAGGCGGCTACCCAGAGGACGTAGGGGAGGTTGGCCATCCGGCGGGAGACGGTGAGGCCGAGGCCGACAGAGTAGGACGTGGTGAGGAAGTAGAGGGTGGACCAGATGGCGGCCCGGACGGCCATGGTGGTGAGGAGGGTGTTTCGCTGGGTGCGCGCGGAGACGTCGCTGCGCGGGTTGATGCTGCGCGGGAGGGCAAACATGCCGAGGTCTTGGCCGGCGAGGAAGATGGCCAGGTAGCCGACGAAGCTGAAGATGCCTTCGCGGTTCATGGAGAGCAGGTCTCGGCGCGGCGCGGTCAACATGTAGGCTTTCAGATCGGTCGTCTCTAGCACGACTTGGTAGGCGCCGCTGACGAGGAGGGCGAGGGCGGCATACGAGGGGACGTACGAGAGGACGGACTGGAACGCGGCGACAAAGGGGGGCAGGAGGCCGAGCGTGAAGAAGAAGTTCCAGTGGACGCCGTACTCGCTGACGTGTTCTGCGTAGTCGAGGCCCTTGACGCTGAGCAGGCGGATGACGCCCAGGGCGAGGAGGGGGATGGAGTGGCGCGCCGAGTAGACGAGGCGTTGCGCGAGGGCCGTGGGTCTGCCCGAGGCTCGCTCCTTGAGAACAGGTCGCGCGGCCACCACGCCGGCCGTGAAGACAAAGGATCCCACGCCCATGTCCATGAGGGAGGTGCCCCAGGTTTCGACCTTGGCGAAGCGTCGCGGGAACAGGCGGAAATCGACGGCCAAGATGCTGATGCATGTCATGATCATCATGGCGCCCCGGTACGATGTCAAGAACGGCTTGATGGGGATTACGTCGAGCTGCGATGAGAAACTTGACGATGCCTTGTTGGCAGCAGTAGAGGCAGGCGTCGGCGTCTTCTTCTTGTTCTTGCCGCGCCCCGTCCGAGGCGGCATCATGTACACGAATGCCACGGGCGCGAGGAGCAGCAGGAGCAGAAGCGTCGGCGTGCTGGCGTACAGCGTCGTGGCGAGGAGAAATGCGCCGACATTGAGAAGGAAGTCGACCGCGTAGCTTAGCAGCGAGGGTTGCGTGAAGAACGACTGGCGTGCCTGGAGAGCAGACCAGACTAGGATGGCGACCTGAAAGATGGCAAACGAACAAAGAAAGAAAAGACTGTCAGTTTATTTATTTATTTATTTATTTTACCCACTGCGATACGAAGAAAAAAAACGGAAGAGGGACAAGGAGCGGAATGGTTTGGAGGTTTGGACGAACCGGCGCCACGGCCGTGACGGCGGCAATTTCGGAGACGGCACCGCCGGAAAGGTTGGACACAAAGGCCTCCTTTTGTTGCTTGTAGCTCGACCCAGACATGGCGATTGGAAGCGGGTGCCTTTTTTTTTTGTTTTTGTTTTTTTTATCCAAGCATTGTCAGGTCGGCATGGTGCTTGGTTTGTGAATGTCATTCTGATGCGAATCGCGAATCGCCAAGAAAGAAGCCACCATGTCTTGTCGTCCGTCGGCCCGCGGGCGGCCCCTCTTCAGCCTTGTCCGGTAGCTCAGCCGTCCAATCGAAGGGCAGCTTGAGAGTGGGGTTGTCATCTAAGATGGAGCACGAAATTAGCCACAATCTACCTGTTTGTGGCGCGGGACAGGACGGCGTGGCGCACTGTGACTCTGCAGTTCATTTCCGATACATTTCCTCCTCCTCCTCCTCACGCGTTGCATGCAGGACGTGCCGTTCATGCGCACACCTTGCTCGCAAGCCATCGTATCGGCTCGTGGTGGGCATCATGAACGAGATGTGATATGCCGCTCTCAACTTATAGCGCCATGCAGTACGAGCGAGTACGATGCGAGGTGAAGGAGAGGGAAAGGAGCGCGTTTAGCACTTTCGAAGCAGGCTGGCATGAATTTAGGACGCCTCAACAATGCAAAAAAAGAAGAAAAAGAAGAAAAAAAAAAAGAAGAGAAGAGGAAAAGAAAAGAAAGCAGTCTGCTGTCCTCGTTCCACGTCGAGCCCCCCGGCCACTGCTGTTCTTTCAACAATGCTGTGCCTGTCGATATCCCGCCAATATTGTCATTCTTGGCAGGCTGCCACGGCCAAACGGAATAGATACGTACATACACATGTACATGCCATGTCATGCCATTCAAGGCATGTCTTCTCGTGATAAACCTCATTTACTTATCCCATAATTCACACACACACACACACACAAAAAAAAAAAAAAAAAAAAAAACAAAACACAATCTCTGCATGTCCTACCCATAAAACATGAACATGGCACCACTGCGCCTGTACAAAACAGGTCAGATTGCAATGTCAATTCGACGGCCGACACGTCGTTTCTCCGAGGCACACAGTACAATTAGAAGAGATAGAAGAGAGAGAAAAATACCAAGCAAAGGAGTTGTCACGCATCATGCACCAGCCGACAAGCCAAGCACCCCGGGTCCCTCCAATCCTGACGGACTGTGATGCATCTTTGAGACAAATTTATCCTGATTAAATATGGACATATATATATCTGTGGGTATCGCAAGTTTATACATATGTATATGTATATGTATATGTATATGTATATGTATATGTATATGTATATGTATATGTATATGTATATGTATATGTATATGTATATGTATATGTATATGTATATGTATATGTATATGTATATGTATATGTATATATATATATTACATAAAGTTGTCGAGATGAAACGTCAAGCGGACGAGTATTGTCTTTACTATCCTGTATGCTCGCCGAGTTAGCCGATCCGTCTGTGTAACTCGTGACTTTTGTTCCTACATGTCGAGTGCAATGCCCTCCTGGCCAAGATGATCATGTCTATTGAAATGTCTGCAAACCGCGCGGATGTTAGTGGATGCATCCAGAGGACAATGAATTCAGCACTTTCCTCATTTCTGGACGGCAATTATATTTTTTATTTTCGTATCCGTATGCCGAGAGACCTTGGGGGGTTGCTGATGTATGAAGCAGGTGGAGGGAGAAAAGGAAGGGGAAGATCGAGAGGAGAGATCGAGCAACCGCGAGAACATTGCTCGGCCAGAACAATGAGACGCCTTTGATGGAAAATCAAGTGACCATCTTGTCCTGTGGCTAGCCGCAATCGTGATTCGCGACACTGGGAATTGCGCCCGCCTCGCTTCAGCGGAGGACAAGTGCCGAAACCGATTCTGCGCGATTCGGTTTGCCATGGCGGTGGAAGTGGATCAGGACGTTGTCGATTTTCCAAGAAATGCCTTCTCCTTTTTTTTTAAAAAAAAAAAGGAAAGGGGAAAAAAGGAAAAAAGGAAAAAAAGGCAAAAAAAAAAAAAAAAAAAAAGAACACCATCACGAAATGAAATCTTGTCATGAACGACATGAACGGCGTCGGCATGGCAAAGGTGATGCGGGTTCGCTTCGCAAGTGGTGGTTGCGGTTTGGAGGCGTCTGGGAAATGGAGAGGGGCGTGTGCAGGTTGAGCTGAGCGGGCGGACGGCGTCCTTCCATTCTCCCATGCATGCCCCGTCTTCCCAATGGATTCGCCAGTGTACAGACAGGTATAAGTCGTGTATGTACATAATACGGACCCTTGTTTTTCATCGCCATGGTCGGTCGCCTGTCTCAAAGGCAGCGCACCGTGATGACTTCTTGGTGGGAATGATGGATCTTTGCCCGCCATGACATGTAACTTCACAATGCCGGCCTCATGATCAGACCAACAGTGGAGAGGTCGCATCATCATTCAATGTTTGCAGCTAGAACTTGGGTACGGACTCTGGAGGGCGTCCGTCCTGCTTCCTCTCTCTGTGCCTGGGAAATGTTGGCCGGGGATAGCGTTGGTTTCGGTGAACTGGAACCATGACATAGAACAACATACATACATATGTTATGTAGGTACCTAGTAAGTATGTATGTAAATGTGCATGCACACACACTCTCAGCTACTGCCATGCAGAGCTTCGCAAACGGGACGTTTGAGGGTAATACGCGCCTTGATAAATACATGCAGCAGTCTGGTTGCAATGTCGACATCTGGACTCTCGACATACCTGCATTAGCGTAAACATCGCCCTTGGTTCGACGTTGAATAGCAAGCTGTGAGTCCTCAAATTTATCGAGTTGATGCGGTCTGGTAGACAACTGTCTCGCAAGCGCATGCTAATCGGCCGTACTCGACTCTCTCTCTCTCTCTCTCCTTTTTTTTTTTTTTTTCCCGTTCGCGGTCGTCAAGGAACCCATCATAGCCACCATGGTTGGCGTTGCCGTCGTCGTCATTTCGATGACGACCGGAGTTGATGCCGATGCTATGTAGCAGTAGCACAGTACTACGTACCTAGTAGGTAAGTACTAAGCTAATGGCCACCATCGCCATCTTCCTTGCAGCCGCATCACACACAAAAAACACTCGTCTTGTCTCACGAATCGTGTCACACGCCCAGTCGATGCCAAGATGCTGTTGTCCCGGGCAGAATTATCCCTGCCAGATTTAGAATGAATTAACCTTTCTGCAGCAACGCGGAGGGTGGTGACTGCTCTGCATAAGAAAAGAAGCAAAAATAAAAATAAAAAAATCCCGTCGAACAACTGCAAAATGACTTATCTGTCTAGGCATGAAACTACCTAGGCAGATGTTCACTGGAAAGCACAAAACTTTCCTTTCTCTAGGCCCCCTACAGCGAAGGTGATGATAACACATTAAATTTTGAAAGACTGCACAACTGCAAAAGCAGTGATCAAACAATCAAGATTCATCTTTCCCATATAGAATAAAACACGGAAGCAAAAACGCCAAATAGGTTGCCGGGGGCAAAGTTCTGTCGAGCCTTTGCCATCGACGACAACCAGGTGCAGACCGTATCGACATTGAGGCGAACGTAACAAGTAGTACAGAGCCATGACCGAAAAACAAAAAAAAATAAGAAGAAGGAAGGAAGGAAGGAGGGAAGAAAAAATTGGACAATCCGACCAAAAGAAATGAAAGCATTATGCCATTTGCTCAAATGAGAAAACATAATCAGATCATTTCCGGTTTCCGCAGGCTCGTGTGGTCCGTTGCATCCGCAAATAGTGCCAATGGAACTCTAATTGGCACGTTGTACGATGTGCTCGAGTCGTAAGCGGCATACCCGCGCTTCTCCCACGCGCTAATATCTCTCGTTTCGACAGGCGCCTGTCGTCCCTTCTGACGGACGTTGTAGCGAACCAGAGAGCCATTGCCGGGTGGCACCTTCATTACAATGGATGGCTGAGGGACCGGGGCCATTCTTTCCGCATCATTCGTATCACCGTCGGCTCGACTGCCCCAGGACGTCTGTAGAATCATCATTCATCAGTCCTGATGGTTTGTTACAGTATTCGAGGCAAATCACATTCTGTGAGATGAAAACCTTACCATGTTGAGAGTGAACAGGGCATAGAGCTTGATCAGGCCGTGAAAATAGCCAAAGATAATAGAAACCGGCAGAAAGATGACATCGCTGGGGTGGCGTCTGAACAAACCCATCAACTTGACGACCTTTGTAAAAGCGAACATGAAGATGAACTGTGCCCAGAAGGCGTATCGGCGGTGCTTCATGTCCCAGTCCGCCGTTGCCCACCAACAGGATGCAAGTAGCAGCGGGTCTACCACGAATGCCAGCGAGGTAAATGTGGCAATATGAAGCGCGTATGTGCACCACCACTGCTGGCTGCAGAGCATCGTTTTTATTAGCTTTTTGCCTTTTTGCCTTTTTTGTCCTTTTTTTTTTTTTTTTTCCTTCTCGAGTGCAAATTCGGCTTTAGGGGGAGGAACTACACCTACCGCCAGACATGCTTCTCGGTGATGAGGCTGGTCCAGTTGCTCCTCCAGTTGCTCCGCGCCCAGCGGGAGCATTGATAGAGGAACTTGTGGTCATTTTCGAGGGTGGTCTCAAGTTCACATTCGGGATTGTATTGAATCCAAGTCTTCCATTGGTGGCTGACGAGCCAACGGGTGACGAAGTTGTCGTCGTCGGCGTTCAGAATCCAACTTCTCCATTTTTCATTCTTGAATGCATGCATAAAATCGTGGCTAGACAGAATCTCGGACCGATATGCTCCGGTTCGGCCAGACATGCATGAAGTACCTCCATCGATTTGGTGAGTGGCAGAAATCTCAAAATTTCGGCGTTCGATGTAGGCAGCACCAAGCCAGTTCCATGCGCGAGTTGTCCATGGGCCCGACGCCTCACGCCTCACTCGTTGACAGGTTCCGACCCCTCCAATCTTGGGATCTTCAAAAGGAGCTAGAATCCATGGCAACATGGTTGGGGGCCATGTCACATCATCATCTGCCATAATGGTAATGTGCGTTTTGACTTTTGGTAGCGCTTCGCATACCTGGAGTCTCTTATTCGCGATTGGACTGTGAAGCACTCTTACATTGGAACTGCCCAATGATTCGGCCAGATGATGCAGAGCCTTGCTCTTATCATGAGTTGTCACCAGAATGAGTTCCGCTGGCTGGCATGCGAGAATACTCTGCAGTGACGGCCGGAGTTCCTCCAAGGCATTGTGAATCGTGGGAATAATGACTGTCACGTCGTTGGGCGTGAAGCTTGGTTTTACGGGGAGCGGCTTCGATTTATATGTCCAGTGGCTCACACAGTGAACGAGAAGTCGGAGGTATCGATGAAACCTACTCATTATAGCTAGTTGTCAGCAAAGTCAACAAGAAAGTATGAACGCCCCAATGCAAGACACCACAGTTCAAGACATTGTCTTACCAGAAACACCAAAATATCCATGCCCAAAACGTGGTGGAATACCAAAAGCCGAAGGAAATCTCGAAATGGCCAAGAGCTTCAGATACGATCGTCTTGATGTCGTACACGAGAATCTCCATGACTATACTTGGTTCTTCACCATAGGAAAGCCAGTAATGTCTTTTTTGGAAAGAACGTAGAAGATGGATGCAGAAATTACCATGCGACCGCTCAATCTTGCCTCAACATGCGGACCAAGGTAAGAGAAGAATGATACAAGGGCGTCGTTGCCTGGTGTCTTGTCGAAACAAAAACGCTCCCCGACGCCCACGAAAGACGAGATTATTTAATTAGGTATTTATCCTCATTACCTCCGTGGTCCTTGTGAGCCCTAGTGAGATCAGGCAAGGTGTGCGAATCTTTTTTATCCTTTCTTCTCGATTGCGGAAAGAGCAACCCGAGGAGGGCAAGAGAGGTACTTTGATCCTAGCCACAAATATGGACCGACCAGACACCAACACGCTCTGCCCACCTGCTCACTTGAACCAAGTACGATTCTAAGGAGAAATGATGTATTTTGGCCAATGAACTGATGGAATCAACAATGCAACTGAGATAGGCTTCAACACCAGAAGCAAAACTTGTGTTGAGGTACAAACCCCTGCCGATGCCCGATAAGGTCAAGCTGATGTGACGAGTTCGTGAGCCCAGCACAGAACATAGAGCAAGCAAAAAGAGACGAATAAAGGTAGATGTAGATCTCCGTGAGAACGAGAAGAATAAGAAAGAAATAATAGAATAATAAATAACAATAAATAGACGAAAGACGCGATCCGCCCAACCTGAGGTATGCCTTGTGTATTATTTTGAAGACTCAGACGAGGTCCAGCTCTGAAAATATGGATTGTTATTCTTCACATATGGCTTATGATGGAACGGGGTCCTAGATATATACATGGAGTATCGATCAAAGCGGACAGCTCAATGGCACTTGAGACGGCCAGAATGCTTCCGAGAGGATTATGTCCGATTTCCACGTCGTGCCATGCATGAACATGGAGAACCACATACAAGGCAATGGCCTTGCTTGTATGTGCTTGACAAAGAGGGCATCGACCCAACATTACCAATGAAAGCTCGGTACTTGGTCTCGTAGCACGGCGCATCGAGGCTTGGTTGGTGCTGGAGACTAGATCTGGATGCCGAGACTCGAGACAATGGGGTGGACCAGGGTACATTCTAGGGACTTAGATGGGGTGGATCGGCAGGGGTCGCCCAGTGGCTGGAGGAGGGGGAGTGAATTGCAAAAAGAGCCAGGGCATGTCGTGACATCTGGGGGCAAGTACCGAACGCGCTATTGAGGGAACGATGGGGCCAGCACCTGCCAATTGAGCAACCGAAGGCACGTAGTGCCAGTGCGTGCAGGTGCAGGTGCAGGTGCAGGTGCAGGTGCAGGTGCGGGTGCGGGTGTATGCTGTAGGCAGGCAGCACAGCAGCGGTGGGGCGTACCTTCCAAGTCTTCCGTCTTTCTTTGTACTATCAATAAATTCCATTCCATCCATCGTCTTTCACCTCCGCGCCTGGCCTCATCGTGCTGTGCCGCGTGCGCATTTCGCTGCAATATGCCAATCTCTCTACGGTTGCTTGCATTCATCAGTCAATTTCTATGACGGACTGCGGCTCTGACCGAAACATGACTCGATTTCGCTTCCATCACACGAACCGTTCCAACAAGCTTGACGAGCAAAACAAAGATTTAGGAGTGAGGGATGCTCAGCTGCACCATCAGCATACCTAGCTTTCATTGCATGGCACTTCTCATCGCCTACCTATCCGACGTCAGCCAGCTGGTCAAATTACGTCGGCGATTGAATACCTTTGGTCTTGTTCAAGAATATTTGAAACCTGAAGCGTGAAAGTCAGACCACAAAATCTAAAGCGAGATCCAGCTCATGAAGATCAAGACAAAGAATCGGCAAAGACGAAGCCGGGCTTTAAAGCTTTGAATAACGACTTTTGTCTCTGGTGGGGGAGCCTTTTAATTCTTCCTGATAATTAAAAAGAAGAAAGACCAGATACAAAATGTTGCGCCATGACTTCCCCCACGCGCCAGACGCCGTAGTAGGACAGTATGTATTATGTGCATACCCTGTCGTCGCCCTTGCGCCTCGACACACCACATGCTCCGGAGATTATTTGTACATGCGCTGAGCTCACACGTTATTGCTGGTGGTCCCGCACAAGTTTTCTCCACGTTTCTTAGGTGCCTACATACGTCCGTACTAGCGGGCATTCTTCAAGTGAAATGAAAAAGTAATGTTGATCA
Source organism: Claviceps fusiformis PRL 1980 (assembly GCA_000223055.1). Taxonomy (NCBI): domain Eukaryota; kingdom Fungi; phylum Ascomycota; class Sordariomycetes; order Hypocreales; family Clavicipitaceae; genus Claviceps; species Claviceps fusiformis. The sequence continues at coordinate 50,975 of AFRA01000036.1, forward strand.
AGAACAAGCAGCAGCTCGAAGCGAGGCCCAAAATATGCTATTTCGGCACATACAATGTACAGACTTTGCAAGTTCAAACTTCACACCAAACGACTACTGATAGTTCAGAGCAACGAACCTGGTGGTTATGGCTCTAGTTGGGGGGTGTCCAAACGCCAAGATGGCCCCCAACAAAGAGCAGCAGCAGGGTGAAGTCGTTGCATAAAGACGATTGAAGCGAGAAGCGAGATTACCAGACATAAAAAGACTTCGGAAACCCTCAAACAAACTTACTGCAAGAACGCGCGGCAGGCGGACTCGCTTGCAGACGGTACAAGCGCTATATCTTTCACGCGGGGCGTTGCTCTTACTTTGATACACGCGTCAAAGAAGTATTTCAGACTGGCTCTGCGTGCCTGTTTTGCATATGCGCCATCCTGCGGCCCATGTCATACTAGATGGAGGCCCCTGCAACAAGGAACATGGCCATGATCCGTCAGCCACGCGGGTTTACGGCAGCATTGGGACTCTGCTTAAATACTTTGGGAACCAGCGGCGCATTCTCTCACTTGTCTCGAGAGCAGCGATGTGTATGCCGTAGCGCAGTCTTCACCACTTGCCATATCTGCATGGGTTTGTTGTCGCCGCCGGAAATACAATGTCTTGTTGAAAACGGGCGACGAACTTCGAGTCAACAACTTTCAACACTCTGCACATACAGCAGTACATATGCGATGCGCTGGTCCACATCGGTCGGTGGACCTATACAGCGCAATACATGGAGCAACGATATGTACGTTGCACGTTGGCCACAAGCATACAACATGTATATACATATGTATGCATTATATATATACACCACTGCATGTATGTCACACACTTGCTAGCAGAACTAGCTTTGTCTGGTGACTGCCATACGCAGCAGCATCAAAGGCCGTCAGAAATTACGTTGCACGAAGCACAATCACGTCGCTGGACAGGATCACGATCATGTCCGATGAACTGCGGCAGCTGTCGCAGGCGCCTCAGTGCCATTGCATTTTCAAACGAAAAGCCGATGGAAAGTCTGGTATACAATTGGCGATTGCGCTATAATGGCTTGACGTCAGTCTAGAACCTTTACAGAAAGGACCGACAACGGCAAAGCAACTATACCCGGAGCAAGCGCATGCACATTCGAATAGAGCCCCGGGTAACTTTTTTTGTGTAAACTGGGCACTTCCGATGACACCTGCTTGGGTATGAGATGGATCCGAACGCGTTCACGAAGATCCTGGCGGTAGAAGGATGCAAACCCAGGCGTGTCTCGCACCGGCAGGTTCCTAATTATGCAGAGGCAGGTTAGGTTCGTGCACATATCCTGATAAGCTTGCGGCATGGTACTCCAGACAGGACACGGATTCGCATGGAAGGTTTTTAGTCTGCTGAATATATGCTTGTTTACCTTGGAATCTGTGGTTTGTTGGCCGCTAGAGCTCGGGACAGTATTTCTTGCTGATGCGAAACAGTTTCAAGACTGGCAAGGACCGTTGCGCGCCCGCGTCCATGATCTATCGGTTCAATGCTTACCGTGTCAGAGTCCGGAGGGCAGATCCTTCTTTTGGGAAGTTTTATTTTTATTTTTGTTTCAAACGGTTTTTTTTCTTTCTTGTTTTGCTACGAATCACTACTTGCATGACCAACTCTTCAATCGCGAAAGATGAAGTCAAAACGAAGAATATGGGACAACTCGAAGGAATAGCCAGCCAGCCAACTCGCCTTTTTCAATCGAGTTTGCCTTGCCTCGTTGTGGGCACAAAGCCGAACGAGGTCCCGTCTTAGCAACCCAACTACAGAACCCAGGACAATTGCAGCAGATCAAGGCGCAAACTTACTCTGCGCTGCTTTACTCTTCGTCATAACGGGGGTTTCCAAGTTTTGGCATGTCAGTGTTCCGTGGTCTTTCATTGCCCAAGGATCACCTGGTGCATGACCCCATACGTATGTACGTGCGTTCATATACAGACATCTTCTCTCGAACAAAACCATGTACGATTGTGGCAATTGCCGTTCGGTCATGTCGCTCTCGGTCATCTTCTTCGCGTTGGCTGGAAGACCTGCGCTCTCGTGGAGTCGTGGGCATCTCATCGTCCAGGGTCTAGCAAGCTTCTCCGACCAATGCCCGAACCAAAGGTCCCTCCGTCATTTGTGGATATACCTACTGTACGTCTGTGTGTACCTAGGTAGCCGCGTTTGCAGTCTCATAGTAAAGTTGAGCAGCCCCGCCTCGTGCTCGTTTTAATGCTAAAGGGCATGGGGGAGTGGATTCCGAAGCCGCTCGGGAATCAAGGACTTGCAATTCAGACGGGCTCTTTTCTTCTTTTCCTTTGGTCACGGGGGATGATGGGCAAAATCTTGCTGACGAGCGATCTGGGATCATCGGCATCTCGGGCTTGTAAAGGAACTCTCCGTCTGACGTGACGTGACGTACGATGCGAGGCCTCTGGCCAAGTGAGTGAGTTGGATGACAAGCTTGGCAGGCCCCAAAACACTCCGAATCACCTGTGTCAAAACTTTTTCTTCTCGCGTTGTCTCTGCTTTTGGAAGTAATCAGGATTTTCCTCGAGGATCTTGGTAATGCGCTTGCTGATGGAAACTTGTGCATCAGCCCATGATGAGCCCTTGTCTTCCGAATCCTTCATCTCGTCGTCGTCACAGATGTCACAGACGAAAGCTTGGAGCACCCGTTACTTGCACAACCAAAACTACAAGCCTTGAGTCTCCGCTCAGTTGGGCGCTTCTCATAGACCAGGTCCAAGTTGACTGTTCAGCAATGTTTGGTGTGTACGGCGAAATGTGCAGCCAGGTCAAGCGAGCTTCTCCCTGACCCGGGTATTTCGAGACAAATAATCGTGATTCTACCGACATTGAATACCCTCAATGTACCCAACCCGCGATCAAAAATGAAAGGTTGCTGCAAAGCGTATCCCGCTGACTCTTTGGTGTGGTTCATACTGCTCTGACGGAAACCGCTTGCTGCCATCAACGGCCACCGAGAATAGCCAAAGTTGGCGACTGGCGAGAACAGAACAGGGAGAAGTGGGATGTGTTGTGTTGTCGCCCGAACGATGGATGGGATTTCCAATAACAAGCGTGGACAAAGCTGGAGGAAAAAATCTACTATCCGAAGTTGCCAGTGCATGGACTCAGGATACATATACATGGAAAAGGATGTGAAAAGCTTCCGTCCCTTTCTCCCCTCTTTCCTACACAATCGTTTTAATGCCCTCCCCCCTTTTTTTTGTCCTGATGTCTCGTTTACCTATTCCGAACTATGCGATTTATGAATTAACCATAACTCTTCTGATAAAGCGGTGAGCAAGAGAACTAACAGAGGTGACGCCGGTACAGCATACACTCATTCGACAAATTCCGTTGTGCAGTGTATCACAGTGCGACACGGGTGAGGAAACAAAGGCTGCTGCGCAGGATTCTTTTCGCCCATGTACATTTTCAATGTGCGAACCTACCAAATGTTCGGCGCTCCCTTGAGTCTGGTCAGTCTTGACCACGAAGTTCCCTTGTCTTGGCATGTTACGGCTGAGGTTATCAGGTATACCTACAAAATACATGTATCATGCATTCATTTAGAAACCCTTGGTGGCTCTTCTCCAACAAGGTCGCTAAACATAGCAGCGTAACATGAGTTTGTCCTCGCGGCATAACGAGGTCCTCCACGCAATTGAGCAATACAGAAATATAGATGTTTCTAGTCGTCGTCGTCGTCTCCTCCTCCTCCTCCTCCTATTCTCTATCCGTCTGCTTGGCCATGCATCGTTTCATCGACCCTTTTGTCATATTATAAAAGATGAACATCTGCGCTTGCATAGCATGAAGGAGACGATGCATACTCTGGCTTGCATGCTAGACCCTTTTGGTATTACAACAGATCGACCAGGCACGGCCGAGGCGTTTGATTCGTCAACAATTTTCTTTGCTTGCAGGATTGCCATTGAATATGCGACTGGGAGGATAGTGACACGATGGTCAACAAATGAAACAGAGAGAGAACAAAAAGGAAAAGGAGAAAAAAAATCTAACATATTTGGTGAGCATTCCCTGGTTTGAATTCAACTCGAGTCAAATGCCTGTTGTCATTTCTACCGACCGAGCTCATGTCCTTACACGACGTTCAGCATGGGGAGGGTATACAAACGGATAATGGTGAATTGTAAGCTTTTTTTGCTTTGTCCCCTCTTTTCATGTCCTTTTTGTTCATTTTTAGCGACGATTTCAACTGCTCGCCCGCATGGGATTTTGATTTCGCAAGCGATGTGTCATATCTAGCTTTGCTGAAAGCATGAAAGCACATGAAATACATCTAGCATGTGGAAGCGGGGCCGTAAATTATGTTTTTTTTTTCTATTTTTTTTTCTTCAAAAAAAGAAAGAAAAGAAAGAAAGAAAGGGACTTGACAAGGGAATCAACGCTTGACGCTTGAGCAATGCGGCCCAGCATCTCGATTCTCGAATGCGACATCTCGCTCGACCTGCACTGCACGTCTGACAACAGACGTGTCATCTATTCCCCTGGCGTCAGCGGCAAAGCCGAAATCCTCGCCATCTCGCGGGCAGTGACGAGGCATGTACTGCAAAGAAGGTGGCTGTCATATGCTGTGGACGATGCATTTCGTCTCCAGGTGACGAGCAGCGTAGCAACATGTGTACCATGTGTATCGCTTGAGTGGATCATGATGATTTTTTTTTCGGGTCAGTATATCTTATATTCTTTTAGTGTATATATATAGATTGATGGGCTTTTTTCTATCTTTCCTTCTTATTCTTTTTCTCGTTCTTTTCTTTTCTCTTTGTTTTATTTTATTTTAATTTTATATTTTATATTTTATATTTTATATTTTGTATTTTATATTTTATATTTTATATTTCATATTTCATATTTTATATTTTATATTTCATATTTTGTTACATTCTCTTCTATTTTGTCTTTCCTTTTCTTTAGTTTCCTTTTTTCCTCTCTCCCTTCTTCTTCCTTTCTTCTCTTCTTCGTCTCCCTCCCTTCTTCCTTCTTCGCATCTCCTTCTTCTCGTCTCTCTCTCTTCATCTCCCTCAGCAGAGTCCCTTCCGGCCATCGCCCAGAAACACGAACCACAAACCACACTCCCACAGGCCACCTCCCCCCCCCCCCCTAACACACAGAAGCACAATCCCATAAAGACGGATACAAAAACGCGCAGCATAAACCCTCCCCTGTACTCAATCTGCGCTCTTTCTCTTGCGCTCCTGCGCCGCCCCGGGCGCCTGTATCCGGACCAGCCATGCCAAGCGTCTCCGTTGCCTAGGAGACTAGGTACCTAAGCGGGGGGGAGGGCAAACGGACGCATGAAGTTTATGCACCCGAGTAAGAAGAGCAGAGGAATAGAAAGGAAAGAGGGGGGAAAGGGCAAGGAAGAAAGGAACAGAAGGGGGTGGGCATGGGCATGGGATGGAGTACTCGGGACGTAGCAGCACCGTTGAAGAAAAAAAAAAGATCCAAGTGTCGATTTACCTGACGTCCTACGACGGGGGCCGCACACAAAGATAGTGAGATGATCATTCTTCGTGACCTAGGAAGCTATACGGCAATGCGTTTGAAAAGATGAATGAATAGAATGATGACAAAGAAAATCTGATACACATGTATATCCCATGGGAGACGTATTGCTTAAAATAATGTCTTGAAGGACTGATATCTTTTTTCCATCAGATGCAACCCTGAATTGCTGTGATTAAATCCTTGGTTACTGAGTTCGCCGGAGAATCCCATGGCGATGTCGTACGACGGTCAGAGAGAATGGTCACGTCACTACACACACACGCACACAAAGAGAGAGACAGAGACCCTGCGCCGACAACGCTCAAGTCACGAGATATTTTATACTTGAAGACGCAAGGAAAACTCGAGATACAAAACAAAAAACGCTAAATCCAAACCTGAGCTTGACACAAAAGGCTGTGAGGCAAGACGAGAGAAAAGAAAAAAGAAACCAAAAAGGCCGTAGTAGACGAGGTGTTACGCAGCGCACCTCAGTCCCATCTTTCGTTATGCTTCTTTTCAACCTCGAGGATATATTGGCGGCGGAAGAGAGAAAATGAGAAAGGAAACAAACAGACAAAAAAAAAAAAAAAGACCCCAAGTCCCCTTTTGCGCGTGCACTACCCACATGTTCCCCTTCCAAGGAGCTCCCAATGTCCTGATGATGCAGTCATGAGAAAAAACGCCGGACGAAAAACGACGAGGAAAAGGCGGGGAGATAGGTGAATGGCAAGCCGTCCCAAAGAATTTGTTCAACCCCAAGAACTCCATGCGTTAAAAAGATACAACGGATATCAAAAAGGCGCTGGATTCGGTAATAGCCAAAACAAAGGGAGGTGGGCCGATAGATGGACGGGTCGTTGGTTATTGTTTGGGGCTGTCAGATTGTTATTTCCAACGTTTCAAGTTTTGCAGTTTGCAAGCCTTGCCCCCACTATCATGGCGTAAATGTATGATTGGTGAGAAAAAAATACGAGTCGGCAAGAGTCATAATCCTTCCAACATCCCATGCTTCGGCGGCTGCTTTTGCTTGTGGTTCGGCTGCTCGGCTTGTGGCCTTCTCCTAGCGTCTACCCATCTTCAAGAGACGAGTGCGGAGCCATAGGACGAAAGCAGTCCAGACGCCTACAGTCTTGTGTTTGGCCGACCTGGCCGTCCTGACTCTCTTGGATGAGGAGAAATGGACATCATCCGCTCGGGCGGGAGTGCTTTGTCGGCCGTGGGTGCTTTCGTAACCGTGGGTAGCAAAGTCAATCTTTTCTTGTGCGTCGTCAAACTTGGCACCGCGTCTCCTCGATGATGATGTGAGGCGAATGTCTGTGTCACTTGATGCGGTGCTGCTGGACACGCTGTCGTTGCCTGTACTTCCGTTACGAAGACGAGACTGCGTCTTTTCCAATCGATGCGTCTCCTTGGTCTCTGCACGCTCCCGCTTTCGATGCTGCTCCCGTGCGTACTTTTCCTCCTTGGCTCGCTCTTTGGCCTCGAACTTGCGGCGAGCCTCGAGAACCTGCTCCAGGTGAGTCGAAGTGTCGAGTTCACTCCGAGAGCGGAGGCGGAAGCCACCCATATCCAGAGAGTGGCGAAAGGGTGACATGGGTGTTGCCGAGGACGACGTCACATTGGTCTGTGACGTGGAAAAGGCCGTGGTGCCCAAGGGAGTCGTGGATGATGGCGGCGAGTCTGCCAGCAGCGAGGACAAGGCGCTCGAGTTCAGTTCCGACCTGCTCTGGTCCACAGATGCGGCGCCGAACGGACGAGCCTGCGACGAGGTGGAACAGGCAGCCGAGATCCGCGTCGTCTGGTTTCCATCCGACAGCGAGCTGGAGCGGTGGCTAAGAGCAGAAGGACGTCGGTGGTTGGGGTGCTGGAAGTAGGCCGACTGATAGAGAGCGGGTCGAGGAGTTTTCGAGGCGGAATAGGCGGAGATGGCGGACTGGTTGGATATCGTGGAATGGAAGGAGGAGTAAGGTTCGACGTCGTCGACGTCGTCGTCCTCGGTGATGGTGGGCGAGTATCCAGGGATAAAGCCGTTGTCAAGCGAGGCTCTCGAGTTTGCATACAACAAAAAGGGCGGCGTGGAGGTTTGGGGCGTTTGCTGGAAAGGGTGGACAAAGGAGCCGCCGTTGCGGCCACTGGTGGTAGTCGCAATGGACGAGGCGTGGGAGTTGCCACTCGTCGAGCGCACATGCGAGTATTTGCCTCGCGCGCCTTCGGGTGTGGCAGCCATGGCCAGAGCTCCTCCTGCTGCATACCCAACGGAGTCTCGTCCACCTCGCATGCTGGCAGCGGCTGGTGCTGGATAATGGTAGGACGCATCACTGTCATAAGTGCCAAAATCCGAGCCGGTGGCAAAGCCTGGTGACGGCTGATCATCCCATCCACGGTCGAGATCGAGTGACGACCCTCGATCCGTATGCGAGTGCAGCTTCCTCAGGATAGGCTTGACCACAGTTCGACTTCGCGACTTGGAGAGCTTCCCTGAGGGATGGCTAAAAACACCCGAATGAGTCTTGACGGACGCCATTTTTTGTAGGGGGGGTGGGTGGAAGGGGGACCGAGTTGGGACACTTGAGCCTCGGGGCAAAGGTTTTTGACGAGAATTGGCCTGCTTTTGTTGTTGTTGCTGCCGCCGCCGCCGCCGTTGCTATTGTTGCCGCTGTTGCTGCTTGCTGCCGCCGCCGCCGCCGCTACGGCCGCTACTAACACTACTACAGTTGTCGACGCGGGTGCCAATGCCAATGTGATGTCGATGCCGATGCCAGTGGAATGACGATGCTGTTGCTAATGGAATGGCGCCGCGGACAAAATATTTGTTGGTATGAGTCCCCAAGTCTTACGTACGGCAGTCGTGGCAGGACATCTCTCGACCCTCTCACTCGATGGCCATACGCTGCTTCGTTTTGTTATGAGTGGTGGTGGCGGCGGTAGTGGTTGTTGTTGTTATTGCCGCCGTCGCTCAAAGTTGCACAGAAACGCCCTCAGACCAAGACAAAGGCAAGAAGTCGGCAAAACCTTGCAAACAAATGGCAGGGAGGGAGGGAGAGAGGCTCGTTGAGAAATGAAAAAGGAAAGACACGACGCGCAACGACAAAGGCAGAGGAAACAAAAACGAGAGATGAAAGGGGACAGAGCAAGCAATAAGCAGGCAAGGCGAGGCAAAGCAAGGCAAAAAGCAAGGCGAGGCAAAGCAAGGCAAAGCAAGCAAGCAGCTAACCGGCCCAACAGCCGAATGGCAAATGGCAGCCAATATTTGGGGAGCGGGAAGACAATGTGCTAAACACGCACCAGTCCCAGACGGACCGTAGTGCGGGAATCTGGTCTGGGAGGCAGTGAGCATCGATTGCCTCGTACCAATATTGTGGCGCCAGTATGCGTATGGGCGGGCTGCAGGTGTGGGCAATGAGCTGTGGGTTATTATGGACTATTATGGGCTATTATGAGCTGTGGGCGTGAGAGAGGGTGCGAGAGGGGCGGCGGGGGCGACCGACGAGGGGCGACGAGAGGGGCGACGATGGGGAGAGAGGGCTGCAGATGGGAGTCGAGTTAGGGACGAACCAAACAATTCGATGCCGGAGGCGACGACGATGAGAAGAGGATAAAGGGACAGGAACAGGAGGAGGAGGACGAGGAGGAGGAGGAGGAAGAAGAAGAAGAAGAAGGGGGGCGCACTGCAGCCGTCCCTCGGTGCTGTGTGCCTTGTTGGTGCGTCGTACAGATGATGCCAGCTGCCAGATGTCGGATAGCAGATGCCAAGATGCCAGCCAGCTGCTCACTGCCAGCTGCCAGCTGCCAGCTCGGACGCCAGAATGTGTGCCAGATTGTGTGCCAAATGATTGCCAGTCCCAGGATGGACGCCCCCCATCATCACGACAAGCCGACGGCCGATCCACGATGAGCTGCCAACTGCCAACTGCCAACTGCTGACGTGACGTGACTTGATGGCTGACTTGATGGCTGCGGCGGAGTCGTCTTGGTGAGTAAGGGGGTCGAGGCGGCTCGACGGCGTTGACGCAAATTGGCAGATGGGTCCATCTCATTAGATGGATGAATCGTCATTTCCCGATAGCTGTGCCTGTGTCGCCTCGGCCTGGTGGCGGGCGGATGCTCCGGCTTCGCATCCGCCTGCTCAGGAGTCGAGGGCTTCATCATGCCCACGCTGCCAAGCCGAGCAGAGAGCAGACAGCAGACAGCAGACATAGTTTTGTTATAGTCTGCCTCCTTTGTGCTTGCTTGCATGTGGACGTGGGGGGACTTTTCCTGTCGCTCCACGTTGCCCCTCTTGTTCCTGTCTGATGCCTGCCCAGCCAGCTGCCCGGCCAGCTGCTCGCGGAGACGTGGCCGCCCATTCCCAACCTCCAGCTCCCATGACATGTACCCTCACACCATATGGACACGGGGAAGTACTTGCCTCGGGAAAGCATACGCGTCTCGTCTCGTTTGACTGACCCCGGCGCCCCCCCCGCCCAGCGCCCCAGTTCTCGCAGCGCCCCACGTGCGCACACCGCCCAAGGAAATTCCCCATCGGCACATGCAAGCATTAAGCATTGGAAAGCTTTTGGCCGACTTTTTTAGCAGCGCCGCAAGGCAGGATTTTGCATTTCCGTCCATGTCGCCCGCCACCTCGACTTGTCTGATGCCTGCCAGACCCGATGCCCGATGCAGTCTGGCCGGACCGTGCTGCGGGGTGCCTGGCGTCATCAGCCTTGCATGTGTCTGGGCCAAGGTCCGGGGAGAAAGGGATTGGCCTTCCAGACCCGCGCCTTGCAGACTTCTAGAATTCCACACTTGCCCGGTTCCAGATGGCTGCTCTCCTCTCCTCTCCTCTCCTCTCCTCGCCTCGCCTCTCCTCGCCTCTCCTCTCAACCTGCTCGGCTCCTCGTGCCAACAATGTCACAGCCGTCGCAGCCGTCAGAGTCAGTGGTCCACGACCATGTGGACAAGCGCCCATAACGACACCCGTAGCTTTGAAGTCTGGCACGACGCCTTCTACTTGCCTTCTACCTGGTACGTCCTCGGACGGGCAAAGAAACCCAACTGCTCGGGCAGCAGCAGCAAAGGTTCACGTGTATTTTGGGTAAAGTAGGTAGGTACCTAGCTAGTAGGTAAGTACTTAAGTAAGTACTTACTTCCTTCTCACTTCTCTACCTACCTGCCCAGTACTTACCCATCCAAGGTAACTGAGGTGCTTCATCCAAGTACCTGGTAGGTATGCGTCTTGCCGACGACATTCCATCGTGAATCGAGCCACATCCCTCCCAGCCTACTCACCTACCTAGTCGCGACTAGCAAGTCCCAATCTCCACGCCACAAGGCGCTTTTATTTCATTAGCCAAGCAAAGTGCTTACTTACCTGGCAACTACACCCACAGCCATTTGCTGTCATCGCCACATTCACCACCCTGCCCAAACGACATGCCCGAGTTGCAATTCTTGTCCGGCACCATTGTCCCTGCGGACCGCATAACGCGTTCTAGAAGAAAGCAGCCTCTCCCTGCTCGCCGCTCCAGCACGCGAGCAGGTCTTTTTGCTGCAGCTGCTTTGCCGCGGGATGGTCGAGGCATTTGCGCATGTGGTTTGGGGTCTGCGAACGGGGGCAGAGTGTTTTTGTCTACCGTTTACACAGAAACATGCAAACACACGTACGGTTTCTGAACAAAGGGGAATCTATCTTTTGCAAAGAATAATGTGTTTCAGGTCAGTGTGCAATATGGCGATCATGCGGAACAGACTCTCGTCACTTGGATGTATCTTTTCCCACCTTCACACTCGCCACGGAGCTCGGACTTGATATCAGTCGGCGAATCAAGACATTCTTCCATTCAACATAGGCCCTATGCCCTATGCCATAAAGGCCCCAAGCGATCCGTCCCACCTGTAGCCCGAGACGACGATCGGCTGCTGACCGGAGATATGTCGTGGTGGCACAGCCTGCGGAGGCACTGTTCCCATTCCAGGAACCCCCCACTATGTCTGGCCGCCGATAAGACTGTGGTTTTCAGGATGCTGTTGCACAGACTCTTGGACCCTTTGGAGCTGTTTGGCGGCTGCCCCGTTCAGATCAGGAGGGCGGCAAGACGAGAAACTTACTTGCTGAGAGGGTGTGTTCTGTGGATGACGCTCATGGTCCATGGGCTTGATTGCAGTTGGATGGGGTTGAAGAAGAAGAAGAAGAAGAAGAAGAAGAAGAAGAAGAAGAAGAAGAAGAAGAAGAAGAGAAGAAGAAGAAGAAGAAGAGAAGAAGACAAGCTAGCCAACCCCCGTCTCTTCCGCCGTATAGGCGCAAAGATCCAACTGCTCGTTTCTCCGCCGAGATTGGCATCATCATTGTCAGACGGCTCCGAAAGACAAGGTATTTGTACCCGAGACACCACAGCCATAACGTCCGCCGGAGCTTAACCATTCCATGTAAGCCCCGTGTTGGCTCATGCTTGTTCGACGCAAAAGTAAGAACACTGGGGGGGGGCGCACTGTCTCTTGTGTGAGGACGAAAACATTTGTGAGAAGAGGGTCTCCGATTTCGACGGATGCATAGCATAGTAGTGTTTCGGTTTTTCAGTTGAAAAAACTTTACAATCTGCCGAATTCGCGGGATTCCTCATCACTGATCGTCCTATTCCGAGCTTGGGCTTTCACGATTGGGATGCATTAGTCTGACCAAGCACCAACGTCTGGCCCTCAACCACGTTTGCGTTTGCAGGAGCGCGAGAACTGCCATCGTGGCCGTGGATCAAGCAATACCCAGAAAAAAGGATTGTTTGCTGCCTGGATTGACTGCCAAGCATGCCTTCGGAACTCGAGTTGATAAGACCCTCGCTTCGCCTGCACTGCACGGGACTTTGTATTCTTGTTCGACGCCGGCGCACGCCATCCACGAGACACTCCCGGGGTCATCTCTCGGCCGTCTGAAGCGTTTGATGTTGAGCGAAAAGCAGCAATACCGTTTCCTCATGGAACGACGCGAGAACAGAAAACCCTTGTGAGAGGATGTGGACATTGTTGCCATCAAAATCTCGTGTTTCGCTGAGGCGGACAGCACACCACACGCCATGGAGCCGAAATCAACCGCGCAGCCATGATGTACCAAAGTTCCTTCTTACCGGAAACCATCTTATACTGTACATGTGGCACCATTTTGAAAACACGTATTGTCGGTGCTCATGGGAAATCATGGCAGGACCGGGGGGTTTGGACAAACCTCACACTCATACACGTTGATTCACACGCATCGTCATCGTGCACGTACGTACGTACCTATCATGCATCATTGTATTAAAATTTCTCCACCGTCCCCACGATCCCGTTCCCAAACTTTTTCCGCCTCTGCAAATCAGAATAAGACAGAAGGTGAGAAAAAAAAACACAAAGAACACAAAGAACAAAGCAATACAAACGCCTCTATGCCCTCGGAATCTACTCTATCGAAATCTTTGGTCTATCATATCTATCCACCACTCACGTCAGGTCACGTCACGCGTCACATACATTGTAGAGCAAAAGAAAAGCCAGAATGCGTGAATGTGAGTCAGTGCCGGCATGCATGCGGCTGACAGCCTTGCCGTGTGCACCTTTCATCTCATCCGTGTATCCATTTATCCATTTATGCCATGCAGCTTCATTTCCAAAGAGTATTTTTGCGCGTGGAAAAAGGATGGACAGAAAATAACGTCCTCTTTGTTTTTTTGTTTTTTTTAAGGGGGTGAAAAAAAAAGGGTCAACCGAGTAAAACGTCGGGAAGAGAAAAAAAAAAGTCGGAAGAAAATCGCCAGTTTTTCTTCACTCCTCATCATCGGTGTCAGGAGGATGAGGCGTTCCCTTGGGGCTGTTGAGCCACTCGATATGGCGCAACCGTCTACGGACCTCCCGCTCCTTGAGCTCCTTCTTGGTCATCTTCTTCTTCTTCTTGGCGCGGAACTTCATGTCCGAGTTGTCCTCGACGCCCGAGTTGACGGCGCTGGAGACGACGGAGCTGGCGGCGGTGCTGTTGACGCCGCTGCCGGGGCGCGAGTCCTCGAACCGGTCGAGCGAGACGGCCGCCGTGCCGCGGTGGGCGACGCGGCCGTCGTTGACGAGCCACTGCTCCGAGCAGAGAGCCCCCACAAACTCTTCGTTGTGGGAGATGAGGATGACGCCGCCTTTGAACTCGCGGATGGCGACGGCCAGGCCGCCGAGGGAGTCACGGTCCAGGAAATTGGTGGGTTCGTCGAGGACGAGCAGATGAGGGTTGTTCCACATGGCGCCGGCGATGACGACCTTGACTTTTTGACCGCCCGAGAGGGAGCCGATTTCGTTGTGGTTGGCAATTTCGGGGTCGAGGCCGAGGTCCTCGAAGTGCTTGGATATGACGGACGGTTGGAGCTCACGGTAGCCGAGACCTTCGCGGGAGGCTTCGTGGTCGTCGAATTCTTGGACGAGCTTGTCGTAGCCGAGCTCGATGAGGGTCTCGCGCGAGATTTGGGTATTGTTTTTAGGGAGAAGGTTTCGCCATTTGCTGAAAGGGTGTTAGTATGTTGGGCCGGAGAGGGTGTGTTTTTGTTTTATTTGACTTTTTTTTTTTTTGAAAAAAGAAGAAGAAAAACGGAACGGAAATGAAAAGAGGAAAAAAAAAACAAGAGAGAGGGAGACTTGAATATCAAAGACAACATATACAGCATAGAAAATCATGAGCACATACACTTCATATTGGAACGTCTTCTTGTACTTTTGACGACCAACCAGCGCCTCCACCTGTCGGGCAGCCTTCCCATCCTTCAAATCAACCCACTTGTCCATCTGCTCACGGTCCTTGTCAGACAGCACACGCGTCTGCTTCATGTGCACTTCGCGATCATCGCCAGTGGCATACCGCCACTGGAGGTACTGGTTGGGCGTCTTCTCCAGGTGCATCTCGACGTGCTCCAGCGCGTGCTGCTTGATGTATCCGATACGCAAGTTGGGATGCTTCTCGACTCTGCCCGTCGTGGGGATGGTCTCGCCGGTGAGCAGCTTGATGAGTGTGGATTTTCCCGCGCCGTTGGGTCCGATAATGGCCACGCGGGAGGACAGGGAGAGCTGGCAGGTAACGTCGGAGAGGGAGGGCTTGGGCGCCTTGGGGTACGTGTAGGAGACGTTGGTCATGCGGATGATGGCACGGGTCTGGGACTTGACGCCCGTGAGGATGCCAGGAGGGGGGAACTTGAACTGGACGTTGGAGGCGGACAGGGTGTAGTAGGCCTTGGCCTCGGGACGCTGGGCCACAAAGGCGGCCAGGTTGCCCTTGTAGCAGGCCAGCTTCTTGTTGGGCTCGTAGTGGTAGATGTCGGTGGTGACGTTGTCCAGGAAGCCGGAGTCGTGGGAGACGATGAGACTGGTAATGTCCGGGTGGGTCTTGAGGTAGTTTTCGAGCCAGGCAATGTTGGCGACGTCGAGATGATTGGTAGGTTCGTCGAGCAGAAGCACGTCGGCCTTTCGGAGCATGGCTCGCGCCAGGGCAAGCTTCATCTTCCACCCACCGGAGAGGGAGCCCACCTTGTGGGATTGACGACCCTCGGGCCCGGCCGTGAAGCCGAACTCGGTCAGCACCGCGGAGATGTGCTCGGTGCCCTGGGGCCCGATTTCGGGGTCCTTGGCGACGAACTCGAGGATGGAGATGTCGGCGTCTTCGCCCTGGTTGTGCTCGACGTAGCAGGTACGCAGGACGTCCTGGGGAGGGAAGCCTTCCAGCTTGCCGTTGGCAATCGACCGCATGAGCGTGGATTTGCCCGCACCGTTGCGGCCGCAGAGACCGTAACGGTGGCCCTTGAGCAGTCGCAGGTTGGTGTGTGACAGCAGCAGCATGCCGCCATACGCCAGCGAGAAGTCGGCATTGACAATCTCCACCTCGCCGTCGTCCTCCTTGGCCGGGACACCATACCGGCGCTGATCCTCGTCCACGTAGTGCTGCTGCACGGCGTCGGCCACCTTCTGGGCCGCTTCGGGGTCCTGCATCAGCGGCTGCAGATAGGAGCCAATGTGTCTGCCCACGCGGTTCACGAAGCGGTAGTTGGCGTCGGCAGCGACCATGTCGCCGATATAGGTGCGAGCAAGCTTGTACAGCTCGGGCTCCTCGCCGGCGACAAAGCCGCCATTCTCCTTGATGTGCTCGTCCAGCAGGTTGGCGACGTCTTCGGCAGTGGTTCGGGCGGCGACCTCCTTGCCATTGGCCATGGCCTTTTCCATGATGTCCAAGGCCCGGTTGGCAATCTCGCGGACTTCGGGGAGCGATGCCCGGTCAGCCACGGACTTGATACCAGGAATAAGCTTGGGCAGGAAGGTTCTGGCTTCAATGGGGTCGTGAACGAGCTTGGTCAAGTTCTCGGTAATGACACAAGTCTGTCGCAAGACTTCTTGGGCGGTACTGGGCGAGTTGAGCGAACGCTCGAGAAAGGGGGTCAACAGAGCCAAAACCGGCGAGGTGACAATGGCCACAAACGTGGTCTGGGACAAGGCGTGGATGGCCTTCTGGGTAGACTGTGCGGAAGGATGCTGCATCGTCTCCACGAGGAGGGGGATACGAGGCGCGACGTCGTCGTTGGACAGCAGCGACGTCAACGAGTTCATCGTCTCGAGAGCCTGCTTCTCGACTTCGGTCTTGAGGTCGTGCATGCCACCTTCGACGAGGGGAATCAAGCCGGCAAGCTTGGCACCCATGGCTTCACGGAGTATGTCCTTGTCCACAGCCTCCTCTTTGCTGGCGCCAATGGCCAGCTTGGCCTTGTCCGCCATCTTCTGGAGCAGCCTGTATGCGCCCACGGTTCCCTGCCACTTGCCCGTCTTCTTGCCCAGGTAGGTCGACAGGACGGGCAGCAGGCCTGTGACGAGCGCCTCGGAGCTCAGGTTGTTGAAGAGGGCGTCGAGGCCATACTGAGCAGCCTCGCGCACGACGGCGCCCTTGTCGGCGAGTGCGTCCAGCGCACAAGCCACGAGGTCGTTCTCCTGGCAGAGAAGGACGACCTCGGAGATGGGTTGTTTCGGGGGGAATCGCTCAAAGATGGCACCCAAGAGGTTCTGGCTGCTCTCTCTTCGAAGACCGTTCTTCTTGTCGGCAGCGGCCTTTTTCAACTCTGTCAGCACACCGTACTGTTGCAGACCGACATAGCCGACCGAGCCGAGGAAAAGCTGGCAAAGGCCATAGCTGGCGTCGACAGAGGCTGATGAGGTCTGGGAAGTGAAGACGGTATTGAGGAGGCCAGCCACGTCCTCCTGAGATGGCGGGGAAGGGGCATCCTTGGACACCATGATCGGCGGTGACACGGGATGAGGCATCGTGGGCGACGCTGGGGGTTTTTATTTTTGTAAAAGAAAAGTTATTCTTTATCGTCTCGAAGATGCCACTTATCCGTCGATATGGTAGGCTTATTTTTATATATATGTATTTTTTTTATTTCTTTTTGTTTGTCTTTTTGCCTTGGTTTTCCCTGAGCTCGAATGTGGGATGGATGAGGGCTGGCGACGAAACCTGACCAAAAAAAAAGTCAGCGCGCGAATAATCCTGGCCGCTGAACCACGGGACGCACTTTTTGTCGCAGTCTCGCTTTTCAGTCTCCAATCTCTTGTTGCGTCTTGCAACTTGAGAAAGCAAGAAAGAAAACAAGGAACAGAGGGGGAAAAAAACGAAAGAAAAAAAAAACGAAGAGCGGAGATGTGTCTGTGTGTGTAAGAAACAGAAAGACGGAAGTGCAACTCTGTCGACTAGATGGCGCCCCCAAGCCCAAAAACTAATGGACAGAAACAAGACAAGCACTGATCTTGGTAGACACTTTTACTTAATCAGCCCGACCTGACCAGTCAAAGCGCGCGTAATCCGCTCGAATTTTCTGTTTTTTTTTTTTTTTCCTCCTTTTGGATTGTTATCTTAGCGCCCCCTCCCCTCCCCCTTTCCTTATCAAGGCTGCCACTCCCAAAAAAAAAATCTTATCAGGTACCCCTGTCCATGAGGGGTTGACTGGTATGTTGTACAGAGGGTGGTAGATAGTTCCCAGCCGTTGCCCGCCAAAATCGTATGGGCAAGTGTTTGGAAGCACCTGGCCAATTGTGTACATGTACTTGGGTACTTACTAAGTACCTACAATGTAAACCCCTCATCTTGGTCCCTTCGGTCCCTTCGGCGTCCACGAACGCCAAGAAACCTTCCTTACTGTCGTTTTGTCCGTTTTGCCCAGAAGTCCGAGGATCATGGCGATTTCCGCATTTCCGCACCTGGTCGGTTGACGTTGGGCCCCTCCTCCCCTCGCCTCGCCTCCACGTGGGGTCGCTCATACATTCTCCGTGCATGTTGGAATACGCCTTGGCTCAACACACCTCAACGCTCAACGCCTCTCCCAGCAGTCACACACACACACACGTATAAATAAACGAAACATGGCGCTGAAATTGTACCCTACTCGTAGACCTGCTTCCTAGGTAGTGTTCCACCAAGTAGACACCAAAAATCGGGGACAACCACATTATTCCGGGATAAAGCGTTCCATGCCTCCGCACATAAATTTTGCGGCCGCAGCCTGGTAAAACCACCTGTTTTATACTGCACTGTAATTTTTAATGCTTTTTGCTGCAATTAAAAAAGCTGGCAATCCAACGGAGGCCTCTAAGTGTAATACACAATTTTTTTTGTTAAAAAAAAAGAAAAAAAAAACCGGATTTAGTGCCTTTGTAGCGCGGCTGTGCACAACAACGCGTTCTATGCCTCCACATACAAATTCACGGGCGTGACCTAGCAAAGGCATGAATGATTCGTTGCTAACAAATCTAGCGATGAAAGGGAGGCTTAGAAGTGTGTATGTAATAGAAGTAGATCACTAGGAGACTATATATAATTCTGATCTATAGGCTTGCGTTGAGGATATTACAAGACATCCAATTCCACTCCTCTGTATATTATTTCGCAGGAGGAAAAAGCAAAACCACTAGTATTCTATTGTAATTAGTCTTTTTGTTGCTGCTTTTGTTGCCGCTTTTGTTGCCGCTTTTGTTGTTGCTTGCGTTAGAGCTTGCGTTCGATATCCGATTCTATGCCTGCGTATATAGTTTTGCAGGAAGAAGATGGCAAAACCATTGCTATTCTGTCGTGATTAGTCTTTTCGGCGTTCCTGCTTGCGTTGGACAACCGAGTCCATGCCTGCGCATACAATTCTGCCGGAGGACAATGGTAAAACCACTAGGGTTCTCTCGTAATCCTTTTCTTTTCTTGACGAGCTTGTGTTAATGGTTATGTTAATACGCTTTTACTATAAGAGATAAACAAATTTTGCTGGAAAACGCTAAGAAAAGACCAGGTGGCACAGTAATCAGATGTCCCGGAATAATGTGGTTGTCCCTGATTTTTGTGGTCTACTTAGTGTTCCACTAAATAGGTCTACGAGTACCTATTTATATATGACCCTCGTCCGTCCATCGTCGGCGCCCAACCAAAAAGAAAAAAAAAAAGAAAAAGAAAACAAGCAAAAAAATACAGGCCCCATCCCAATAGTACTATAGTACACCCGCTTGCGACCAAAGAAGAAAAAAGATAAACAAACGCATTAATTGACAAAGAATGGTAAAGTAAAGCGTCCGGGGTATATAAATAAAAAAAAACAAGAACACATTATGGTATAGCTTGTTCCACTGGTGCTGCAGTGAAACAGAAGATATTATTTTCCTTCTTTCCTTCCTTCTTTCGTCACTCCCTTCCATCAATCCATGGGGTAACTCCTCGCGCCTGGGGGGAAAAGATGATTAAGAAATAGAAAGAGAAAAAAAAGGAAAATAGTAATAGGAATAGTCGAGGTATAGTAATAGGCTTGATAAGGGTGAAAAGCTGTTCTGCTGCTACATCGTGTAAAATGGCACCAGTTGAAAAATAACTGGCGCTATGCAGTGTGTGCTCCGTAAGCAGGTTCAGGAGCGAAGAAAAAAGAGAAACATGTTTCTCATCAACGCGGAGGGGGAGCCCATAGATTAAGAGGCAAATGCCATTCGTTGGTCCGGCAATGACTACCTGCTACGCTGGCTTCGCAGTGTCGCAGGTCCTTGAAAACTGGCCGACGTTCCGGGAGGCACATGATCCAGTTCGAGCCCTTCGATCCGAGGGGAGTGCGGCCGCGGCTTTTTGTGGTAGTAGACGCCCAGGCGCTGATCACCCGCCTTGTATTTGTCCTTAAATTGATAATATGTTGGTGAACGCGGACGACAAAGCACGGCGATCAAATTCCTGAGCCAGTTGCCCTGGCTAAAGGCCCTGAACCGTTCGTGCTTGACAAACTTGTGCGAGTTGACAAACTCACGGGTAGTCTCGCCACGTGCCATGAGGAACAGGTGATAGCCAGTGAGACCGCCGGGGTATACGAAGCACAAAAGTCCGAGGATGACCAACGCAAATGGTACTCGAAAGTCGCTGATTGACTTGCCAAAGGAGATCTTCTCGCGTTTCATGTGAACGAGAATCTGCGTCAGACTGGTGCCAACCAGATACGCCGATAACAGAGTAGCGGATGTGACGAATGTGAAGAAATAGCGGTAATTGCGCTTGCCAACGCAGTTGTTAAGCCAGACACAGTGGTGATCATGGCCCTCGATGCAATTGTCACATAAACGACAATGGTGAGCCCGCGGAGGACGCCAGATATTGCAAGTCCGGCAGTGCTTCACGGGGACTTCCATCGCTGCTGCGGTGGACTCGGTCGATTTGACCAATGTCCAGTCATTTGTGGGGGGTGCCAAGCGCAGGGGATCATCCTCGTCTGTTGTTTGCGGAAATTGATGAAGGTTTCGTGGGAGAATCTATAAAGTCACGGTCAGACTTTTCATTCCTTTTTTGGTGGTTTTTGTGTTCCTTTCCAAAGAGAAGAAAATTATGGGGGAAAAAAGATGTAAAGAAATAACCAAAAAAAAGTCAAGAGAAAGAGAGAGAAAGAAAGAAGAACCTACCCCAGGATCTGACACAGACGCATGAACAAAGGAAGACAGGCAGATAAAGGTCAAATATGCAAAAGTAATGGGCACGGCAGGCGAGATATTCTTCCAGAGCCACCGCGCTTCAAAGCCATAAAAAAGAGCGCATGGGACGATCAAAAACAGCCCAGTCGCAATGTTGATTGGCGTGTGTTTTGTATTTTGCCATCTTCCGCCAAGACAGAAAACGGTATTGCCCTCAAAGTATTGGTGAACTTTGCCAGTGCTCAACTGATCTTGACGACGCGCAGCCGTGGATGATCCCGGGTCAGATGGGAAGTGGGAGTCCGTCCGAGCAAACCGCGGTGATGATGCCGTTGAGGAAAGCTTCTCAGCACCATCCGTGCTCCGATTCCGGCTACTTTGGGAGAGGTCGACCTTGCCGGGTAGGAGAAAGGTCGAACGAAAGGATCTGGCTGACCTGGTTGGACTGGGAAGCGCAGCCATGTCTCGGTAACCGCAAGCTTTGTCCACTTTGATGTGCAAAGTCTGGCTCAGTTGACCGGGTCTATTCTGCAGCGGCCGGACACTATCAGACAAGCTGCCGGTGTGATGGTGGCCTGAAGACGGGCTTGGGTTGGCGGAAATGCGACCAAACGCTTCCTGGTCCGTCATCTCGGTGCCGCGAGATGGCGGAGGCCGCATGCTACTGCTACCACCGGCTCCACCCGATGTCGGATGAGGATGGAACTTGTACTGAATGCTCTCGCCCGGTACGCCGTCAATGACACTACCTCCCGCATCAGTCTGATCATCCCCAATATTGGTCTGCGAGAGTTGTAATTGATGATTCGTCGGAATCGATCTCGGAACAGATGATCGCTGGGCTTGGAGCTTCTGCGAGCTCATGGGTCGGAAAAATGCACCCGATGTCAGGGCCGGGGCGTGACTCTTGGTTGTCAAAGCTGGTGCTCTCCCCGACGCTGTTGTGCTTGCAATGCTTCCCCGGTTTGGATGCAGTCCGGCAGCAGTGGTCGCTTTCCGCCCTCCTTGGCTTAATCTAGCAGTTGTCGCCTTGGATGAGGCCGTCTTGGCCGTACCTGGACGCGAGAGCGTGGTAGATGGAAGAGGATATCTGACTCCACGCTCATCATCGCCGCCGACATCGCTGATGCGAGAGGAAACGACACTGGCTGGCCTTGGGTAGATGCCTACGTAATGCCGCGAAGACGGCCCAGCATTGTCACCCGGTGATACGGGCCTGTCGGCCGAATCCTGGGAACGCATAGTATACAAGGGGGGGGGATACGGTCGCCTATATCGATGTTACAGCATGCTCGACTGCTGTGCTGATCAAAAAAACAAAGAAACAGGACTTTCGACACTCCCGAGGGCAGCAGCAGCAGCAGCAGACAATGAGAATTGGATTGTTGCACAATGGGTCGAGGAGGCTGCAAATTCTTTGCGTTTGAGCAGTATGTCGTGACCCCACGGGATCTCGTCCTACATGAAAATCTGTCGAAGAAGAAAAAAATCGAAGGGCAATCGTGTCGCGGTCAAAAGTCGGGTCGAGTGCGACACAGGAATCGTGTATCGGGGTATCGTGGTCAAATTAGAAGAAATGAAGAAAAAGATCCGAAACGGCAGAAAGACAGCCGCAAAACTTTGCAAGAGGGAATCGACATGCGGAACGAGTCAGGCGGGATCAAAGGGCTAATGATGGAGTGGACAGAAGAGGCTCAAAGGAGCGGCTGAAATGGAGAAGAGAGACGGGCGTGTGTGGGCCGGAGGGATCAGAAGTTTCGTCGGGCGAGGCGAAAGAGCAGAAGAATCGTACGCTGGGTAGGTAGGTAGGCAGCGATGCGTAAGGAAAGGAAGGGGGATGGAGAGGGAGAGGAGAGGGAGAGTTCCAACAAGCAGGGAGCTGGATGAGCGAGGAAAGGGAAGAGAATCGAGCACGAGGCAAACATGGAAAGCTAAACGGTGATGTGATGGATGGATGCCTCCTGGCCGGTCCCTTTTCCACGGCTGGGTTGCCGGGGGGGGAGCATCCGACAGCTGGGGGCGCGAGACGACAGGCTACCAGACAGCTGTAGGGCCTCAGTGCTCACTGCGGACAGCAGCTGGGGGGCAGCAGCTGGGGGGCAGCAGCTGGTGGGTGGGGGCGATCGACAGCCTACTTTCAGGGATGGACACAACGGACCAGGCCTTTTCCGCGCTACGGCAGACCAGACTGGAGCCTGGAGCACGAAACACGGGCCTGCATTGGCTGGCAGCTTGCGCGCGTGTGCGCTGAGTCAGCATTGCACCGGTCTGTTCTGTTTGTGTTCCGTCATGAAATTAGCCCAACCCTGGCATTCAAGCCTACAAGCCTCCATGTTCCATTGTCAAATGTCAAATGCGTCAAATGCCATGCGCCGGCCTGGCCGATGCCCTGAAGTTTGAACCCACCCAGCCGTCCAGGGGCCCCTGCCAGTCGTAATGAAAGAAAAATGCGCTGCGCGGTGCTTTGTTTTCCAAGGTCGCAATCTTGGCACGCGGATTTGTGTGGTGTCGAGTGTCAACCTCGCGTCATGACATGACATGGATGCTGGGAAGCGCAACTCTCCGAATATGCGTATCTGCGCTTCTGCGCTTCTGCGTATCTACGATAGGAGGAATTGTCTTCGCATGCGCAGCCTGCCCGGTTCGTCCCACAGAGTCCCGTCTCCGTCTCCGTCTCCCACCTCTTCCGACTTGACTCTAGGCTGTACTCCCATTTTTCCGCCTGAATTTCCAGGCCGCTTGGCCGGACAGGCCATCTTCGAATTCCCAGAAAAGATAGGTGGCTCGGCAGTCCAGACGACGTAGCTACTGTAAAAACGAATTTTTTTTGGTTGGGTTTTGTTTTTAACAAAACAAAAATACAGATATGAAAACTTTTTTAA
Source organism: Claviceps fusiformis PRL 1980 (assembly GCA_000223055.1). NCBI lineage: Eukaryota > Fungi > Ascomycota > Sordariomycetes > Hypocreales > Clavicipitaceae > Claviceps > Claviceps fusiformis. The sequence continues at coordinate 74,341 of AFRA01000036.1, forward strand.
AAAAAAAAAAAATTAAAAAACGTTACAAAAAAAATAAAAACGAAAAATAAAAGAACCAGTCCTGAGAACGCATGACGTCTATCCTTCAAGCCCGTCCCATCCGCACAGTCGCTCACGTGACACCACCGGGTCCCCCTCTCTCTGATTGACCAATCAACAAGCTAAACCGCAACCCCCCAACTAGAGCATCATTAGACAGAAAACACATCATAGCTTCCTCTGACCTCACAGCCCTCTTTTTTCTTCTCCTCGCCATCGAAACCAACGATATCCCCCGTGGCTCACCCAGACACCGAGAATAAAAAATAAAGCTTTATCGTCAGCGACAACAGCATCAACGACGAACGCACCCCTCCAGCTTCTGTAAACAATGGCTTCCCAAATCGCTCGCCGCTTCTTCACCACCTCTGTTCGCCGCCTGCAGAATGAGAACCTCAAGGCCGAGAGCAAGCGTAACCCCGAAACCTTGGTGCGTGGATGACTATTCTCTTCCTGTTTCCCCCCCTTTTTGCTGTTAGCTTGCTCCCGGCATGGCAGTGTCGAGGCGCCGCGCGTTTTAGCTTCCAGCAGTGTTTCCCGCGTGAGAAGGTGCAGTTTTTAACGCAAGTCATTAGATTCTCGGAGCTGTGATGGTGGCTGCCCTTGGCGGCGCAGGCTTCTACTTTGGTATGGCGAATGCACAAAATCCTTTTGTTTTTTCGCACGAGGAATTTGCAAAAAAAGAGAGAGATAGAGAGAAGCGAAAGAGAAGACGAGCAAAGACAAAAGAGGAAGTGGAAAGACAAAGAAAACAGAAGAAGATATAGAAAGAAGAGAAGATGGTGATGATAAAAAAAAGATAAATGAGAACAACGACAAGGGAAAAAAAACCTCGCTGACATTCTCTAGGCCGCACTCCCACCAAATCCACCTCCGAGATTCCCGTCTCCATCGCCAAGGGCGGCATGCCCTGGGAGGGCGACGTCCAAGGCAAATACAAGTACCACCCAGGCGGCGACCCCAACGCCGATCCCAAGGACGCCCCCAGCGCCCTGAACGTCGTGGTTGTTCCCAACGTCACTCTGCCCAGGGAATTGCATGACAAGTACAACAAGTGGGGCAAGGACGGATACCCTTAAACTGGGACTTTGTGTTGCCTTTTTTTATTCATGTACCCTGTTTTTTCTTTTCTTTTTTTTTTTTTGTCTCTTTTTCTTCGTTTACTTTTCTTTGCAAAAAGGCAACGTCTTTCCCCTGTTGGTATCATTGTTGACGCGTGCCAGGAAAAGAGTGGATGCTGGGGGGAGGAGGGATCTTCATCTGAGTAGAGGAGGGGGCAGGAGGTTTGTGGAAGAGTGAAGATGGTACTGGAAGTGTGAAGACGCCAGAGGCACGAGATCCGAGTGTATATGTTTTGGGAGATGAGGGAGGGGTGGATTCTTTCATTGGCCATAGACCTAGTTTCAAAAGACTTGTAAAATGTGAAGGCTCAGACAAAAGCTATTCGCGCTGTTGTACTAATACGGCATGCTTATAAAAATAAGGAAAAACTTGAAAAAAAAAAAAAAAAAACCCTCTGAAATGATGAAACCATTCGAGAGTATCCCTGGTATGAGTCCAAGCCCGCGCCGCCTGTAGCCCCTCCCTTACTCCCTTTTCCCTAAACACCATTCACACGCGTCTCTTTATGCAGTCAACATACGAATCTCCTCTGCTGTGAAACCAAACAAGTACAGCAGATCCAACAAGCTGCCCGAGTTCAACCTCGCATCTGCTTCCATCTGCACCACAGGCTTTGCATTCCATGCCACTCCCAAACCAGCTTCGCCCAGCATCAGCAAGTCGTTTGCTCCATCACCAACTGCCACCGTCTGCGCCAATTCAATCTTCTCCTTGGCTGCGATATCCACCAGAAGATCTCGCTTTCGCTCCTTGCCTACAATCTTGCCTGTTGTCTCTCCCGTCAACTTGCCATCCTCAATGATAACTTGATTGGCAAAGGCGTAGTCAATACCCAGCGTCTCGGCCAACCAGCCGGTGAGGGGCTGGAACCCTCCAGAAAGCACTGCAGTCTTGACACCAAGGCGTTTGAGCGCCTTGATCAGCTCGGGCACGCCAGGCGTGACGTTGAGAATCAAGCGCAGGTCGTTGAAAACCGATGCACTCACGCCTTTGAGGAGGGCAACCCGCTCACGAAATGAAGCATCGAATTCCAACTCGCCCATCATGGCCCGATGCGTAATGTCCGCAACGCGGACGGCCAAGTCAGGGGGGTCTTTGATGGTTTCGGCCATGAGCTCAATCACCTCTTGCGTGATGAGCGTGCTGTCCATGTCGAACACGACGAGGCGAGGGTTTCTTCTCCAAACCAAATCTCGTTGAAGAATGACGTCGACATTCCATTCCTGTTCAAAGCGATAAATCATTTCATGTTTCCGTAGATCGGACAGGCTCAGATAGTCGGAGGATGGGGCCGGTGAGAGAGTAAGCTCAACGATACGAGGGGTATCTGGGTTGTCTAGGCATCTGTGGGACGAATGCGGCTCGGTCGCTCCCAGTGGCAGAGGGAAAGTCGACATGAGATGCAGGAACGAGGCGATGCACAAAGGGGAGATGTAGGAGCCGTAAATGTGATCCAACTGCTCCGATTCCTGCGTAGGGGGTTCAAGAGGGAAATCGTCCATATTTGTAGTTGGTGCCATGTTGGGAGGCAAGACTTCGTGGCTCTCTGATAGTCCGGTCGAGCGATGCTGACCCGACGAAGAAGTACAAGAAGAGACTTTGTAGAACAAGGTGGCCACGAGTCGATCGGATGTCGTTCCTGGCGAAGGGGCACAGTTTGGATGCGAGAGGCTGTGGTTGACGCCGCTGTCTACGATGGTTGCTGGCATATCGTCGTTGGGAACACCTCGAAATGGCAGGATGGGCTTTGGTGAAGTCGACTTGGTCACAGGCCTGCTTTCGACCACATCGTCGATGCCATGGTGCGGTTCCGTCGCCCTGGAGGCCCTGTACTGCTGGTGGTCGCGCAGGTAAGAGCTTTTGCGCATGCCCGTTGTCATCTGTGGACGAGCCGCATTTTGCTTGCGAGCACCCGCGGTATCAGCCATGGTGTTGTAGACGGACTCGAGATGGATAAGATGGACAAAATGGATAAGACGACGCTGAGGCGCGAAGGGCGATGGCGATGCCAAGAAGGAGTTTGGTCAAGAGCTGCGATTTTGGGTCGTGCAATCTTGGGCAAGAGCGATGGACAGTGAGGCGTTTTGAGTTTTGAGGGGAAAACAGCTCAAAACCTCAGCCCGGAATTCGACCACTGAAAAGAAAAAAAAAAGTTGGTGCGACGCGACGGTGTTGGCTGTCTCCGGTGGCTTTCGTGGGGGACGCAGCGGACGGTCTGTCAGTGCGCAAGGTGCACTTGACACAACTGGTGCACGACCTCGACGTAAAAATCAGTGCTCGAGAGTCGAGAGTCGAGAGTCGAAAGGCCTGAGGCGACACGGTCAATCGCCAGAGTTGTTGTGGCCGTGGGCTCCGGTCTGCTCGAATCAGCACGTACGACAGAACTGTGTTGGATGGAGGGAGGTGGTTGAACGGCAGAATGCAACATCTGACGAGCCGTGGGCGGGCTGATGCTTTCTGCCATCTGGACGGACTGGCGTTGCAGGTTGCCCCGCTGCCGGCTCCGCCATCGTCGTCGAACAAACGGTTTATTGTGTCTGGCGTATTCATTGTGTGTTTTGTATGTGATCAAAGGGACATGCACGGAGAAGGACTGTCGGACGTCCAAGCCAGCTCGTTACTCAAGCATCAAGCGGTTGTACTTGCCTTGGGCATGCACATACATGGACATACATGGACATGCATCGCGGCTGCCTCCTTGATCGATTCTACAGCTCATTGAATGAATCAATGGTCTGGTTGCTCTTTCCCTCCTCCAATATTCGGAAAACCATGGGAGAACACTGTGCAGGGTAGGAGGTGCGGTGCCCTGCCGCCCCGCCCGCTCCCTCGTTCCTGCCTGCGTCTGCAACAAACCACAACAAGCACACATGCAAGCACAAAAATTGGCTCTCATCATCAGCCTCATGCCCTACCTCATAAAGCAGGGAAAAAAATGCCTCCCGACTTCCCACCACGACGCCCGTGAGCAAAGCAGGTAGATGGGCCCGCATTCCACTTTATTGCATTGCCTGTGCTCGCCGCGGCAGTCGGGCAGGTTCCCCGACTCCCGCACCATGCCGACGAGCCGACGCCATCATCGACGCCGCAACATACCAAAGCAATCTGCACACGCGAGCAACTCTGCCGATTCGTCGCTAAATCAGATCGTCAGCCATCCCGCACAAATGGATCATGGTTCGAAACAGGCGGCGCTGTTTCCGCCATGGCAGGTACATGTACTCCGATCAGCCGGGCACCTGTGATCCCGTGAGAACAGTTGGGACCGTCATCGTCATGGGTGTGCGATGCGAGTAGGGATTTTTCGGTTGACCTCTGCGATGACGCCGGAGTCCACGGTCATCAGCCCTGCACTTGCGTCATCCCTTCTTCTTCTACAGTGCATCTTCCGCAATGAGATTCAAATCGCCCATCTCCGAGCAATTATTCAGGGCAAAACAATATCTCATGCGAGCCCCCATAAAATAGAACTGGCGAAAAACAGGAGTATCGAATACCTATGAAGAGTGGAGCCGGAAGACTGCTCTCCAAGTAGCCGCTACGAAATCACGTCAAGTCCTGCCCGTCATCGACCAATCACACCCCGTGAATCAACATCGCGGAAGCCATGGCGTCGATGTCGTGATCGATCCAAGACGCAGAGCCGACGCTGACGCTTGCACATTGCTACCCGCCCTGGCCGAAGAATGGTGGAATCAAGAGGAATTGACCTCGGAGAAATCGCAAAGCGGCCGCTGGTGGGTATGATGTGCTTTCTAATACTTGCAGGTTCTGTTGGCTTGGTGCAAATTAGTACCGTGGATAATCCCCTTCCTCCCCTTTTCCCAGTCTCTTTCAAACGAACGAGAAACGAAGCGAACCGGACTCAGACTACCAATTGATGCCTTTCCTGAATAATTCATCCAAATTTCTGCATCATTCTATCTCATAATAGAGAGTGACATTGTCCTTCTGTTGTATTTCTCAGCATTGCTATCTTTGACTCGAAAGGACTCGATCCCACAGTCAACAGCCACTACCTCCACAACATAGGACCAACGACATAACACACACCAACAAAGTACCATAAAAACCCAAGGCATTGGGGCCACTTGACAGAATATCTATAGAGAAGAGAAAAAAAGCCTCTCGACGTTCCTCTTTCTCTGCCGTACGAAGCGGTTCTTCAATCCCCGTCTGTGCAAGACGTCCGCAACAAGCCTTTCATCATGGCAAACAACCACAACCACACACTCTCATCGACATTTGTGATGGAAAAGTCGGATCCGGAATCTGGATACGCCTCGGGACAGTCGGATTACACGCCAGATGAGCCCTCTCGACCTGATGTCAGCTTAACAAAGGCTCATGTCAAGTATCTCAACAAGCAGATGGAGGCCATGCACCCCATGGATATCCTCCGCTTCTGCAAAATTCTATTTCCCAACCTGTTCCAATCCACCGCATTTGGCTTGACTGGCCTGGCCACCATGGATATGCTCTCCAAGATCCAGGATGAGAACCCCGAGTCGAAACCCGTCGAGCTCATCTTCCTCGACACCTTGTATCACTTCAAGGAGACGTACGAGCTGGTAGATCGCGTCAAGGCCCGCTATCCGAATGTACCTGTCAATATTTTCCGACCCGATGGTATGGAAAGTACCGAGCAGTTTGAAGAAACGTATGGTCAGGAGCTGTGGAATACCGCCGACGAGATGTATGACTGGATTGTCAAGGTCGAGCCTCTCCAGCGAGCCTACGAGGAGCTCAAGGTCACGGCTGTCTTGAATGGACGCCGTCGCTCCCAAGGTGCCGCCCGGGGATCCATTCCCATCATTGAGCTGGATGAGGAGCGAAACGTCATCAAGATCAACCCCATGGCCGCTTGGTCTTTTTCACAAGTGAATGAGTACATCAAGGAGAACAATGTCCCGTACAACGCCCTTCTCGACCAAGGGTACAAGTCTGTCGGCGACTGGCACTCAACCTCTCCCGTCAAGGAGGGCGAGGATGAGCGTGCTGGTCGATGGAAGGGCAAAGCCAAGACTGAATGTGGTATTCACAACAAAAAGTCTCGATACGCACAATTTGTTGCAGAAATGGAGGCGACGCAAGGCAACAAGGTTGTCGCTTCGGCTTAAAAAAAACCACAGAAAATAAAAAGGGCGGGGTGGCACTGGAGCGCATGACAATATTGGCCGCCTAGCGGATCGATATGTACCAGCCAGTAGCCATTGGCAGTTGATGATGTGATGATGCAGTTTGACTCGGTTTGGCTCGTCTGTTTTTTGTTTCTCTTTTTGCTTTTCTTTTCCTTTCTCTCTCTTTCCTCGTAGTTCGGAACACCACATTCAAAAAGGAGTTTTGGTGTTGATCAAGGGCACGCGGGGACATAGGCTTTTTCACTTTCTCTGCTTTTTGGAGGAGCTTTTTTGCATTTTCATGGACCCATGCATGGCGGTTTGTTAGAGTGTAGTACTACAGTGTTTAGCATTGAAGCGGAGGGCCATACAAGCCTAGCAGCAGTTTGCACCCAGCCCGAATGAGGAAAAGCAAAACATGATTGAACCTCGCAATCTCGACTTAATTGATGGTGTCGTCTTGACGGTGCATGTCGTGGCCGGGCTTACGTAGGGTACCCAAGTATGCGCATACTTAGACATGGATATACAGATATACAGTGGGTCGTGCTTGATTCCGAATTGGCAGCTGTACATCCCCCGGGTTAGGCAGGCAGGCAGGCAGGCAGTTAGGTAGGTAGAAATAGATATATTTGCGTCGTGATCAATATCAAGTCTGGTGTCACGTCGATAAACACTTCCCGCCGCCTACCCCGCGTTCAGCCCCCTCCGTGGCTCACGTGCGAAAACTGAAGACCGAACGGCAAAAACTGGGTTTTCTACGACAGTCTAGCCTGAAGGGTGCGGCTTGCCGTGATCCATCATCTCACGTCATTCTCGTCGCGAAAACAAATTCTGGCGAGTCTTGAAAAGTTGCGTCCAGAGTGTCTCCCTTTCCCGTAATTCATCATATATCCATCACATATCCATCATTCTCCCCCTTTTCTCCCCCTCTTCTTCTTCTTCTTCTTCCTTTTCTTTTCCTTTTCTTCTCTTTTTGTCAACAAGACAAGAAGAAAAAAAGACAATTACAAACACAAAATCCAAAATCCAGAAAAAGTAAGGAAACAAGAGAGGAGAGAAAAAAAAATGCAACACCGCGCCAGGGACCCGTTTCCCACACCGTCCGCAGGCTTCGCCGCCAAAAAGTCCAAGATCCTACACCAGCTCGCCGTTCCCGAAGACGAGTACACAGACGCCTCGCCCAAGGGCACCATTGACACGGGCATCCGGGACCTGATTGACGAGATTAATGCCACGGAGGGATTCGTCACGACGAGCAGCTGCGCGGGAAGGGTGAGCGTCTTTCTGGAAGGTAGAAAGGTAGCCGGAGCGGCGGATCATGGAGATGCGGAGGGTGTGGCGGCTTCGCGGGCGCAGTCGCAGGTTGCGCGGGTCGGCGGCAAGGGCGCGGGCGGAACATGGCTCTTTGTATCTCACGATGTGGTGGAGGGGGAGGAGTGGGCGGCGAGGTTGGCGTTTGGCGGGGAGGAGGCAGAGGGGGAGGGAGAGGACGAGGACGAGGGAGAAGACGGAGGAGGATTGGAGGGCAGACGGTTGATTCATTTCAAGTTTGAGCCTATGGTGGGTTTCATCTCTTCGTTGTTTCTCTTCTTTGCCCGCTTTCAACAGGAGTGGTGGTGTGACGTCTCTTGGGGACACAATGAGACGAGAATCATGAAACAAGGAAAACACACACACACACACACACACGCACACACGCACAAACACAGAAAAAGGCTTCAAGTACCAAACCACTAACGTCACTTTGAATCCAGATTCTTCACGTCCTCACCGCATCTCCATCCCACGCGCAGGCTCTCCTCCAAGCAGCCCTCCAAGCCGGCTTCCGTGAATCCGGCGCCCTCAACATTGCCCCCCAGGCAGATTTGTCCACGACCCCCATGGTGGCCATCCGCTCCATGGGCCTGAGCTTCGAGTCCCTGATCGGGTACGAGGCCAACGGGTCGCGTTACCCGCTCGTCAAGGCGCCATACCTCCAGACACTCATGGCCATTGCGCGTGAGCGCTTCGCCGAGAATGCAAAGCGCATAGCGAGGTTCCGCGACGGGTTTGGCGCCACGGTCCTGGCAGCACCAAAGGGGAGGATCAACCCGGACGGAAAGCAGTGGGAGGACGGGGCCGCGAGGCGCGAGCGGATGAGGGAGGAGGGTCAGCGGCGGAGGGAGGCTTTGCAGGAGGCCGAGAAGGGGGGATCTGTCAAGAAGGAGGAGGGGACCAAAGAGGAGGAGTGGGAGGAGGAACTTTTTAATCTTGATTTGTGAGGACTGTCGCTTTTGTCTGTATTGATATTTGCTGTTCTTTTTGATTTGTATTGCGCAGTCGTAGCCAAGCGATGTATTTAGTGTTTCCTATAGGCCGTAAAAAAGTGTTGGGTGGTTTTTTCGTTTTTTCTTCTTTATATTCTTTATATTCTTTATATTCTTTATATTCTTTATATTCTTTATATTCTTTATATTCTTTATATTCTTTATATTCTTTATATTCTTTTCTGTATGTTCCGTATATTCTGTATATTCTGTATATTCTATATATTCTATATATTCTGTATATTCTGTATATTCTGTATATTCTATATATTCTATATATTCTGTA
>AFRA01000037.1:0-80244 GCA_000223055.1 Claviceps fusiformis PRL 1980
GAAAAAGGACTGGTGGACCGGACTGGGTGGTGGCCTCTAGTCAGTCAGCACCAGTCAAGCCCGTCGGCGGCACCTGCATCGGGAGAATACGCAGCTGCCGCCATTTATGCCATTTGTCCATTTGTGTTGCCAATTGTTACCCCGCTGGAACGTCAACAGGCCAAGACGTCAACTCGTCTCTTGTCGCAGCTGGCAGCCGCGAACCCGCGAACCCCAGTGCCGGCTCTCTCCGTTCTGCTCTCGTCGCCGCCGCCCGTGTTTTCGCAGCAGTGCGGCATGTGGGTGCCAATACTCTCGCCCATCTCGCCCATCTCGCACCTCTCGCACCTTCCCAGCTCGCACCTTCCCAGCCCGCACCTTCCCCAGCTCGCCGCCCGCTTTCGCCCTTTCCCAGTCTGTGCCCGCACGGCCTGCGTGCAGCCGCCGCCCACGGCCCAGCGCTTTCTTTCCTCGCAAACTTGGCGCCCTCATCAACTCCATTTTGCCATTTGCCATTTGCCATTTTATCATTTTGCCATTTTGTCAGTTTGCCTTCTGCCTCTCCCACCAACACAACCCCCCTTCCTCTCATCAACCGTAGACGACTTTGGATGCTCTCCAGCGTCATCCTCTCTTGAGTCCCTATCTCGGCCCCATCGCTGCCATGGATCCCACCATGACAGAACACGATTTTCGTTTTCCTCGAAGGCCCGGCCTCCCGACCCTCGACGCACCCAGCTCCAACCTGTCCCCGACCCGCGCCGTCGCCGTCGCCATCACCAAAGACAATCTGCTCAGCAATGCCTTGTTTCCGTCTCTCGAGAATGCCGCTGCCGCTGAACCGTCCAAGTCAATCGACCAACTCCGCAGTGACGATCCGCTTGCCGCCCAGGTGTGGAAGTTCTTTAGCAAGACGAAGCATCAGCTGCCAAACCAGGAACGATTGGAGAACCTGACCTGGCGCATGATGGCTCTTAATATGCGCAAGCAAAAGCAGCAAGACAACGAGGCCCGGCTGACCATTAAGCAAGAGCAAACCGGGTATGTGCTTGGTTTTTTTTTTTTTTTGTCCAAGTTTTAAATTTCCAATCTTTTTTATGTATCTATTTTTGCTTTTTTGCTTGCTCGTTGCCTTCATGTGTCACTACTACTACTTCTACTACTGCCTTGCCACAATCCGCATTCGGACCCTTGCTTTGCCCTTGCTTGTCCTGCTTGGATCAACCTTCTCCCCCGCCACCGCAATCGTGCCTGCGTATTGCATCATCTGTTGGCTGGCACATGGAACATGGAACTGACCGGACCGGCTCGGCTATCTAGACTCAACCGTCCCGCGACTCAACATGCGCCAAGTGGAATTGCCCAATTACGACAGACTTCGGATATCAATGTCGACAATATACCAGACACCATGAATCTCGACGACTTCATCTATTCCGACAGTGCTGTCCCTGCACCCGGGCTCATGTCACCGCCGCCGGCCCCTTCTTCCAAATTTGATGAAGTCTCCCCCGCCAGCGGTCCATTTACAGCATCTGCCATTCCCATCAAATCTCGCAAAGATGAATCCAACCACTTCGTCCCTTCCTCTGTGCCACATCACCAGCGCTCGGCCAACAACGAGTTCAACTATGTGCAACGTCATCATCGCAAGACGAGTATTGATGAGCGTCAAGTGCGTATTTGAGCCTTCCTTCGCCCCGTCGACTCTCAAAATCCCTCATGAGCTCTCAGTCTGATTGGTTTGCTAACAACCTTACCTCAGAACCGTAAACGCCCCGCCAACTTTTCTCCTCACCTGCTTGCCGTCAATTGTAGTACATCTGGCCAAGGCTCCAACCTTGAAGCTGATTCGGAACTCCAAGGATACTCTCTCGATACCACTCATCCGGTCACGATGCAGCAGTTGAACCAAGGCGGCGCCCCCGCCCTTCCCTTCTCACTTGACACCTTTATGGAACACGATGCAGTCATGAACCAGACGGCGCACTTTCAGCAGAATTTCTCGTTTTCTCCTTCCAGCTCTCCAATGATACCCCATGGTTCTTTTCCCAACCTGTACAATACTAGCTCTTCAATACCTTCCTCGTCGCTCAACACTGCTGATCTATACTCGAGCCCTGGATCTGCCTATCCATCCTCTGTCTCCACCCCCATGGCTATGGGTGATGGCAATAATTTTTACTTTGGCTCGCAAGATAACCGTCAGCAGCAGCAGCAACAGGGCATGAGACCGCACTCGAGCCATACCTTGGCAACTAACAACAATAGCAATAACACCAACATGGGGCACAACAGCCATCACTCCTTGTACAACGGTTCAAGCAATGGACGCCAGCTGTACTCGGCTTCTGGGCCTGACACGCGACCCGTCTCGGCCATAAATACCGCGCCGGGCTCATTCAGTCACATCGACCCAAGCCAAGTGTTTCGAAACGACGGGCATGTCGCGTCACCTACCGTACCCATGAGACCAGACAATAACAACAACAACAACAACAACAACAACATGTTTTCTTTTGGTGGCGATTCAGATGATGAAGATGGTGGCAGCTCGTTGCAGCTCCAAAATATGCCAATGCATGGAGAATTCCCTTCATCCCTGGATGAAATGAGCTGCCTTGGCTGGGATGCCTCTCTTCCCGGACAGTTTAGTACTCAAGCCGCACGATTTCCTGGCGGGCCGCCTCGCAAGCAGGTCACGATAGGAGGCACTACTACCGATTATGTGGACAATCAAAGTGGGGATTGGGGTATTTCTGGCGGCTTGGGACGTTCAAAATCTTTTAAAGGCAACAATAAACAACAGCGAAAAATTCCTCGAACAGCATCGACGCCCTCGCACATGGCCATGAAGGACAATGATTTTGATCAGATTACGCACAGCCTGCCGACCTCGCCAGGAGATAACGTGCCCGATACCCTATCGGGCTTCTCATCTGCCACTCCCAGTAGACCCTCGTCACCACCGCCTGGTTCCAAACGGGGCTCAAGCACCAATCTGCACGCGGCGGCAGTAGGCGTGGGAGCAGAAGCAGCAGGAGCAGGAGTCGCATCAGCTGCGAATCCAAGCGATGGCGGTGCGCCGACAACATGTACCAATTGTTTCACGCAAACCACGCCACTATGGAGACGCAATCCCGAGGGTCAGCCGCTATGCAATGCCTGTGGTCTTTTCCTCAAGCTACATGGCGTCGTTCGACCTCTCAGTCTGAAGACGGACATTATCAAGAAGAGGAATAGAGGATCAGGGCCTAGTGGGTCGGGTGGTGGTGCGCGGCCAAGGAAAAATGCTACTGGGTCTGCAGCTGCTTCGCGGAAAAGCTCAACCATGTCGATGGCGACGGTGGCCGCAAGCAGTCTCAGCAACTGCCTCGTCAATAATAGCAGCAGCCACAACAGCAGCAGCGGCAACAACAACAACAACAACAACAACAACAACAACAATAGCCTGTCACCGCCCGCCGCCCGCCACATGCTGCCCAAGGAAAGCGAAAGCCCGGTGGCTACGACGGCAAGTTCGGGTACCAACACGGCTGGCAGCACTCCCAACAGTCATCACGGCAACATGGGATCCAGCGGCGCGGCAGTTGGCGGCAAAGGGGTGGTGCCGATCGCGGCGGCCCCCCCGAAAGCAACCCCCGGTCCCGGGGCATCTTCGGCGTCACGATCCGGAGCTGCTGCATCTGCTTCGTCCAAACGACAGCGCAGGCACAGCAAGAGCGCCGGGACTGACGGCTATTCTAGCATGGAAATTGACAGTCCCATTGAAATTGGTGGGTATGGCGACCTATCGCAATCCACTGGCAACACACCGACCATGACATCACTGTCAACGTCTATGCTGTCAAGCAGTTTTGGCATGGTGCCGCATCGCCATGTCATGAGTCACGGAAACATGATGTCACTGGGTCATCATCAGCCTGGCGGTCCACAGCTCAGTCCCGGCGCCGGCAATGCAGGCCCACAGGAATGGGAATGGCTGACGATGAGTCTTTGAAGAAGAAGAAAAAAAGAAGAAAACGCTTTTGTGTGAGATTGATCTGATGATGGGGTTCAGTTAGGGATATGACGGGTAATATTCTGATTTCGGGAAGGCGTGGGGGCGTTATTTCCTGGGATGTCGTTGGTCTCATATTTTTCTTTTTCTTTTCTGGGTGTTTTTTTTTTTCACTCTCACGTTGTCGGGGTCCATGGAAGGCGTTGATTGGAAAGCTACATGAATGTTGTTGTGCTGGGGAAGTCGCATTGGGGCGGCTGTTGCGTCGTTTTTTTTTTTTTTTCTCCTCTTTTCTTTCTTGGGTGCATCTTTCTTGGGCACGAATCTTTCCATTGTCACCATGTCTTGCATCCATCCAAATTTTGTGGGTGTCTTTTTTTTTTCTTCTTGGATTCTAGTCGGGATGTGGAGGAGGAAGCGTTTTGTCGGTCAATGGTGGCTTACTTTTTTAAGCAGCGCAGATGAAGAAAGACAAAGTAGTGGATAGATGGGATGGAATGAAATGCAATGAAATCTGCGGCGTCTTGTGTACGTTGCGCCGAAAAGGAATTGGCATAGTCTGCAGTATGTGAAGGAGTAGTATCACCTTGGTGTCGAGATATCAGATCCATATTCTATGTATCGGCATACAGACACAATACCAGGGCATTCTATACTCTGACGACGGTGGTGTTGTTGGCTGGAATCTTGATGCCTTTGCTGCACACAGTTGGCGCAGTGTGGGAATAGAAGATGTGTATACACTCCGTGCCTACCTATCCACACTTGCAATCACCACGGGAAGGCGGAGCTTTGCCTGGGTTTCATCAAGGTTTTATGGGGGGGGGGGGGGGCTGGCATATTTGCCCAGCCAGTATGCCTTCTCCATCAAGCATCTTCACTTACATTTCTGCCATTCAATGTCGCCCGCAACACTTCAATAAACACGCCCATTGGGAGCACGCTCTCAAACAACCACATGTTCAACTAAACTCTACAGACAGTCTATCACTAGGTGGCCCTCGTTACGCAAATGACCAAAGCCAGACACAATCATGGCAATCAACGCCTTGATCATCCCTTCTCCATCCCAGCGCGCCTAATAAGCAGATGCAAATCATACAAACAGCCCCGCGCAAACATGGCAGAAAAACCATGTCTACACAGACGACATAAAAACGTCCCTTCCACGCCAACAAGGCTCCTCTACCCCGCAAAGACAATAAAAAAAAAAAGAGTGTTGGCTCCAGCGTGGGCTACATCATCAGAGACCAATAAATAGAAAAGTCGCATACTAGTGACAATCTGAACCTCAGTTGCGTGACACTGTTGGTCCGGCCAACATTGCAACCCAGCCCTTCATCCATGTATACTGAACTTGGTCCTCGTCCCTTTTCGGTGCGTTGACCAGTGGAAATAAAACATAAAAAGTATACATTGTGCATCCTCTAACCCTCACCTTGGTCTTCGCCTCGCAATCCAGCCCCATAAAAGCTCTTTCTCGCCACATAATTAGAAGTTGCCCATAAAGTGTGGGGGACAAAGAAAAAGAAGAAACAACAAAAGAAAGATAAAAAAAAAAAAAAGCGTAAAAAAAGTGAATAAACCAGCTGCCAGGAGACTGCGTCATCTGCCCGTCCCCCTTTTTTTTACAGCATGACTCGCTGGTTAGCACACGCTCGCCATTCGCGGCTCGGGCTCCATGACTCGTCCTAAAGCATGGTGCCAAAGGTATCGTTATCGGAAATGGGAATGCGCTTTCGCGGACTACCACCGTCCTCAGTAGCAGGTTTGCGATGTCTGAAAGTGAATCCGACAAAGAGGCTCTTGCTCATTTCGTCCTCACGATCGGCCATGGTTTCTAGCGCCTGCTGCTTCTCGTGAACTTCCTTGTATTTTGCCATGTCTGCTTCGTTGCTAAAATCATCGAAGTAGCCAGCATCAGTCTCCGAGTCCAGCTCGGGCACAAATGGGGCTCTGGTTTGGCGCAGTGATTCCCAGTCCACTTCGGCAAAGTATTGGTGGGCATAAATGTCTTGAATGTTCGAGAAGCGGCGAGCACGAGAATTGATGCATCTGTGGTGTCGTCAGCATTTTCATCACTGTATTTCAACTTGTCTTTCTTTCTTTTTTCTCTCTTCTCTTCTTCTTCTTCTTCTTCTTTTTTTTTTTACTCACGTCGTGATGAAACTCCAGGTTCGGTTGCTGAGAAAGTAGTTGGGGTCCTCCCAGACTGGTCGTTTCAAAACTTCCTTCCAATGCTTCAGGTTTCGCCACGTCTCGTCGGGTGTGGCTCCGGCAAAGGGCGGGAAGCCGGTGAGGGCTTCAAAAAGCATGCAGCCCAGGCTCCAGTAATCCACCGTGTAGTCATATTCTTCTCCTCGCAGCACCTCGGGGGCCATGTAGTCGGGAGAACCCACAATGGACTTGGCGTAGTTGACGTCGTTCTGTCGCATGTTACGATAACTTTCTCGACGTTCCGCAATTGTTCGCTGATCCATGGGTTTACCAAAGGGAACGGACGTCTCCGACGCCTCTTCGAGCTTGACTCGCATGGACTCGATCCTGGAAGGAGCCAAAACACCAGCCGCGAGGCCAAAATCGGTGAGTTTGACATGTCCCGTAGAGTCCACGAGAAAGTTCTCGGGCTTCAAATCTCGGTGAATATAGCCGAGCTCGTGGAGGGCGTTGACCGCACAAAACATCTCGGCAATGTAGAATCGCGCGTGCCGGTTGGACAAGACACCTGTGTTGTTAAGCAAGGTGCGAAAATCCCCGCCGGGTACGTATTCCATGGCAAGATAAATACTCTTGTCGTCTTGGAAAGAGTACAGGAGGCGGACCAGCCAGTCGCTTTGTGCCGTGGTGAGAATGTCTCTCTCCGTCAGGACGTGGCGAACTTCGTCAAGCTTGAAGAGTAACTTCTTGCTCATGACTTTGAGGGCGCAAACCTCTCGGGTATCCTTCTTTTGTGCAAGAAAAACCTGTCCATAGCCGCCCTGGCCAACTTGAGTCAGGATTTGAAAATCACCCTGGCGAAGGCGTACACGTCGCTTGCGGAGATTGGCTCGCTCTCGTCCGGTGTACTTGGTCCACATTTGGTTGTGAGTCTGTTCGTCGGTCTCTGGAGGCGGGGGGAATTCAGCTTTGAAGGCAGCCAGGCGGCTCTGTCGCGAGCCAACGTAGGTCAGGAGATCAAAGTAATAATCCAAGAAATCTGTCGCCAAATGTCAGCCTTTTTCTCTTCATGTCGTTTTGTTCTTGTCCTGTCAAACACATCTTGTTTTGCAGTTCTGCTTGAGAATGAAGGCTGACGGTCGAATCACTTACATAGTTGCGTCACATTGACCAGTCTCTTGATACCAGGTTTCTGCAAAATCTCTCGCTCCTCGGCTGTCAAGCCTCGCGACGTATTAAACTTCTTGTGTGAGGTGGTTGGGCGATCTCTTGTCGCGTAGAGCTGCTGACGAGACCTGGCAGCGTGATTGTGCTGAGCGGGCGAGTCGGTCAATCCCAGTCTGAAGGTCGGAGGGGTATTTTCCTGGCCCTGCTTCTTCAGGGGGCTCGTGGACGAAGCGGTCTTGTGTACGGTGCTCTCTTCAATGTTGGCACTCGACTCGTCCAGAGGCTGGGCGTTGGCTCTACCAGGGGAAAGCGGGGTGATGACAGACTGAGGACGAGCGAGTTTGACGGGCGTATTGAGGGCTGTGGAATTGAGCGACATGGCGCTGTCAAAGGCGGTGGGCAGATCATGGGCGCCAGGGGGGATGGTCTTCTTGCTTGGACTGCCTAGTGGTGTGCTTGGCGGGTTGATGAAGCTATTGTTGTTGACCTTTTTGGTCGGGGTCATGGGACGAGTGGACGCGTCTCCAGCCAATTTGTCCTTGCTTCCCTGGAAGAAGTTGGACATGAAGCTCGCCATGTTGAGATGTGAGAAAAAAAGAGAGAGCGAGAGAGCGAGAGAGCGAGAGAGAGACCGTGCGCGATGGATGGAGAATCGTCGTATCAAGTGCGAAAATTGATATTGATAGATTTGTGTTCAGGTTTGGTCCGATGGATAGACGAGACTGGACGGACAAACGGCGCGGATGTGGTTAGGAAGATTTATTTAATGGGCACTCCAAGTCGACTCCGCTCGCGAAAAGGGCAAAATCGAAGGGGCCGCACGACTAGCAGCGGGTGGGTGATGGACAAAACAGCACAGCAATGGCTTCGCTGAGGGGGAAAGAGGGGGGGGGAGGAATCAATGTTGGATGTGAGGGTGCCCAAGCGACGTCTGGCAGTCGATGACGGAGCGAGGCGAGGCAGGAAGTCGAAGGCAGGCAGAAAGGCAGGCAGAAAGGCAGGCAGAAAGGCAGGCAGAAAGGCAGGAGGCAGAACGCCGGAAGTATGAGGCAGGAAGCAGGAAGCAGGAAGCAGGAAGCAGGCAAGCCTGTTTGTGGCTGACCGTTGCTCTCTCGCAATCGTGTCTACGCAGTACGATCCAAATCGGAGGCTGCAGGAAGGAGCGAGCGAGCTAGGGGTGGGGAAGGAACATCCAAGGCTGTCCTGGTGCGTGCGTATGCGTGTCATTGGGCTGCGGCCCCGCCGAAGTCAACACCGTTGCAGGGGCAACCGCCCTCATGCACTCAGCCATGTTCATGCCCGGTTTGGTTCGTCCAAATTGCCCTGTTCGCCCGCGCATCGATTCCAGTCGGCCGTGAAGCGAGCCGCCGCGCCGCACGTTGCATGTTCATGAGATGGCTGATGCCTGACGCAGACAGCCCAAGCAAGGCTGGGGGCCATTGGCCATTTGTCGCGGGTTGCCACAGTGTCTTGGTCTTGGTCGCCATAAACAAACCAAACCAAACCGTTGACGGCGCATTCGACGATACAGGACACAGGATGCAAACACAACACAACACACGACAAACAACAAATGACACGCGCCGCCCGATCCAATCATCCAATCATGAATGCATGCGACGAATGCGCCATCTAATCTTATCAATCTCTCCACCCACCCCTTCCGAGTTCCTCGCCTTGCATTTGCCACTGCGAACCCCTCATGGCTCGCAGACGCCATGACATGTTTATTGGCCATCACGTCCGGCGCCACCCTCGGGTGGGTGTCATGCCCTTTACCTACCTACCTACCTGCCTGGAATTCTGCTCATCAGTAGATTCTATCCTTCCCTACACCCTTCTCATTCGATAGATTTCGTGAAAGCCATTACATGCTCGGCCGCGGCTCAACACTCGCATCGCTCTCACGACCGAGCAGCAGCGGCAGTAGCAGCACATTATCGCCCCGATGAAGCTGGTTCATGCCTTGGTCGGCGTGTCTGCTGTCGTCACGACCGCCGCGCAGAACCCTCTGTCCGTGCTGGACAACTCGGCAGAGTTGACCAAGATCCCAACGAGCTACGAATCTGCCGTCATGGGTCGACGGATTCTGGCCCTGTCCAAGCTCGCCACATTGTCCACCATCTTCCCCGACGCATCGGACCGTGGCATGGGCGGCCAGCCCGTCGGCCTGATGGAATATGTGGCCGACTGCGAGGACCAGGGAAACCCAACAATCTTGGCCATCAAGATCGGCACGAGCTTCAGAAATGCCCGCGCTGGTTCCAATACCACGCTCTCCATGAGATGGACGCCCCCATACCCTCCGGCCAGACGCATATCCTTGCTGTCTCGCCTATCGGCCTACCTCCCGTTCGCCGGGCGCAACGTGAAGGGCCGTTATAATGCGCGACCGGAGCATCGAAACATGCCCGACACCGTACCGTACTCGGCTGCCAATCTACCCAGGTTCTCGTTGTTTGGTTACCTGGAAGCCATAGACACGGACGAGGCGTCGTCGACATTGACAAGGCTTGCGACGTGTTATACGGCGAAGCATGACGATGCCCGGTTTTGGCTTCCCGGGAACCATATTCACGAGAGCGAGTGGATGAGACTGGTGGTGACGCATGTCTACTGGATCGGAGGCTTCGGCGACAGAGCCTTCATCGGCTGGATTCCGGTTGAGCAATGGAGGCAGGTGACGAGGAGGGAGTGGGAGGCGATCAAATTGCCCGGCGAGAAGAAGGGCTGGAGTGAGTGGAGGAGTCTGGGCCAGGGAGAAGAACTGTGACATTCAAGCAGGATGCAAATTTGATGTGTGTGAAGCTGTCCGTAAGTCCGTAACGTCCACATGGACATGATTGTCCGCATAGGGACTTGGCCAAGAACATTGCGCCGTTGCAAGTACGACGGGACGCGTGATTGTTTGCTGACATTGGACTTGTTGGGCGCGTTCAATATCAGCTTTGGACTTCTGGCCCTTGATTCCTTGGAGACACATTCATCGGCAGGCGTTGGCCGAAAGGGCGTGCGCCCATCTATTTGCATTCAACTCCTCGTTGGTGGCACAAACTACGCAAGTACGACCCGTGAACTCATTGCGTCTGGACGAAAAAAAAGGAAAAGAAAAAGCAGGTGGTGCAACCCGCCTGGTCCCGTGACCGGCGGACTGATGGCGGTCTGGTGGCGGTCTGGTCCATGGTCACCCACGCACGACAAGCACTGAGAGCAACCGATACGCTGCAAAGATCTGTCACGGGCTGTTAGCTGGAGCAGGCGTAGCGCGCCTAGGTACTCAGTAGGTACTTTCTAGGTACCGACCTACTAGGTACCTCCTATTAGACAGTAGATCTGCAGCAAACTAAGTACCGCTGAGGTAAGCCTCGCTGCTCCACACGGGCCTCCGGCCCCCCCACTGTACACTTCAGGGGCTGCATCATGTATCTGTCCATGTCCAGTCCCCCATTCTCGGCCAACAAGTACCTCCCCTGCTCCATGCAGTACCTAGGTACTTAAATAATGCTCGGCGCAAACATCGCCACGCCCCCGTTTCTCCCATGCGCCACCCCTCCCCCCTCATCGTCGTCCTCTCCCGCTTCTCGCATCACATCGCATCCACTCATCGTTGGCGGCGGGGCCAGGGTCACAACAGGGTAACAGGGGGGTTCCAATCTCGCCAGCGGCTGGCAGCCGGCTTCCACTGCTGCTTATGCTGCTGCTCCTGCTGCGGCTTGGCTCTTGACCTCCTGCCAAGCCCAGACGACCTCCCAGCCAGACAGACCCGTGGTGGCAGCTGGCAGACACCCTGCCCGGACCTTGCTCCAGCCTCTAGTCCCCCGTCTCCCGTCTTCCGTCTTCCGTCTTCCGTCTCCAGAAACAAAAGTCGACAAGCCCAGTCGACGACTTCCAACAAACGGCCAAATCCCCCGACACTCGTGGCCTTTGTCCATCGACAATTTGCCATCCCCAAACAGACGCTATCCCAGAGGCACACCGCAGGTCGGGCAGCTACCATTGTCACGGCCGCTCTTTTTCTCCTTCTCACTCCTCCTCACTCGGCTCGTTGCTGCTTCGTGTGCGACCCTTGACGGGGAACCTTGTCTGTCCCAAGTCTCAGTCTGGACTCTGGCCCCTTTCGCACTCGGGTCCGGGAGCCTCAAACCCGAACCACGTCTAGCTGCAGTCTGCGCGCAAACCTGACACTTCCACTCCGCCAGTAGACGACGCATCGTCTCCGAACTCGATCAACTTCTACCCTTGTGGCCCGCCCGCACTTGTCCTCCGCGTTGCCAAAACATCCACTACTACTTCGTACCATTCATCGGGATGGCGCCCCTCCGCCTGTGCGAATCATGACCTCGAGGACCCCCATGAGCGTCCAGCCGCCGCGACAGCCCCAACGAGGGCTCGCCCCGACGCTGCAGGTCCAAAGACCCCCGAACCATCATCAACAACGCACCATATCATCATCATCATCATCGTCATCTCAGCAACAATATTTTCCAACTTCCCCGTCCAAGCGAGATCCCGTCTCGGCTTCCGACGCCAACATCGACTCCTCCGCCGATCCATTGTCCACCCGCCATGCGTCCACGTCGACGCCCACCAGACGACAAGGCTCCAAACTGCGACTCGAGCTGTCCAACGACCTCGCTGCCGGTACCGGGCCCCTTTCCGCGACCGAATCTCCTCAACTACTCACCCCCTCTCGAATCATGCCTGCTTCTTCCTCCGAACCTGTCGACGCTGACAACATGAGCCCGGCATTGTCCAGGGCCTCTCAGCATGATGCTTTGGACAACCTTCCCATGCCAATGCCGAGGCGCCGCCTCCAAAAATTATCCCAGACCCTCTCTTCGACACGGCCAGCGGTGCCGGTGCCCACGACGCCTCAAGCTAGAAAAGACGTCAGACCGAAACCGTACACGGTTGAGGTACCAGCTGCCGCGCCCCGGTATGCGAATACGAATCGTCATGATACTGCCACCCCCACTCGCGATCCCTTCAGCAAGGGTCTTTTCTCCGGCCATGCCGATTTCTTTCCTTGGTCCGGTGTTCATCATGAAGATGAGTGGAGTACCGAGGCCATACAAAAGGGCACATGGGACAGAGGCACCCGAGACGAAGCCTCGCCCGCTCGACTCGTCATTTTTCCCCCATTGAAGCAGAAATGTGGTCTCAATGCCCTGTCCACAATCTTCATGGGCGTGCTGAACCAGAGACGGCATCGCGGCCAGATCACGGCGCCCTCGACCTTCAAACCACCCCCTCGTGTCACCCTCACCGACACAAAACGAGAGATTTGGCTCAAAGACCTGGCCAATCCCGCCATATCATTACGACGCCTGAGCAGAACCATTCCTCATGGTATCCGAGGGCGAACACTCCTCGACCAGTGTCTGAATAAGAATGTCCCCACAGAGCGTGCAGTGTGGTTGGCCAAATGCGTTGGCGCCAACGAAATCAGAGCCTTCAAGAGGAAAGGAGCTAGCGGGGCCTTTGTCCTTGGTGGTGAGCTCAAATGGATCCGCGACTGGACCGTCTTTGTCGAACAATTTCTCGAAGCTGTCGTGTCTGCTTTCGGGGAGCCCGATTGGAAGTCCAAGGTGACGTACGCGTAAGTGATCCAGCAGATGATATTTTTTTTTTTAAAAAAAAAAAAAAAAAAAATTACTCGTCCGAAATACTTTTTCTTGAGGGGGTTTACTGACGCCTCTCAGCATTCGCCTCGCAACATACCTCTACGCCGAACAGCTACTGGATCGTGATCACTATCTGGAGTGGATTGTGTCGGGTTTGGAGAATAGCCCGCAGTCGAGAATTCCCATGTGGCTTTTGATTGCGCAGATCCATTGGAGCCATTTGCTGCAGCTGCGGAAGTGTGGTAGAAGGCTGGTCTTTTCGATATTGAACCACTTACATGCGGTATGATATACACTACGTCCCTATATGCCATTTATTCCCTTTCATGCCTTTTATCTCTTTGCCTTCACTACATTCCCTTCATGACATTCATTCCCTTTGTTTCTTCATCTATCTGCAGAAAGGCTAATTTGTTGTTGACAGATTGACAAGGATCCTGATCGCGATGTACTCATCCAGCTGTCCGGCCAGTTATCGGCGCTCGCACTCTCGCTCGTGAAGGTGAATCCCGAGAGCTTCATTTGCCCACCAGCTTGGCAACGCTTCAGCGAGACATTGAGACTGAATATTCCGGCGGACGATACCGTGGCGCAAGAGGCCTACAACAACATCAAGCTCCGCAATGCGAGACTGTCGGCGGTAAATACCATCTCTACAATGGGCGGCAGCCAACGTTTAGTGCAACGGCTGGATGCCACTTTGCAGGGAAAGTTTACTCCCGATTTGGCTACCGAGTGCTGGGAATCTGCCGAGGACAAGTTTGGAATCATCAGGGACACTGTGGAATGGGCCATCTCGCTTCACAGACCCGGGATAGCAAAACTGTATGTTGCAGCAGGTCTGATTCAAGCTTGGAGTGTTTTCCGAGTCGATGCCACTTCCGCGATTCTTGACGTACTCGGAGACATTCGTCCGGGTGACAACGGCAGGAAAAAATCCATGATTCGACTGGTCTCGGAGCTGGTTCGATCCGGACACTTTCATGTTCCTCAATACGTGCAGTGGCTCATTGGTCGCGGTGGCCTTCACAACGCCCACGAAATTGACCCAGTGGATGGGCCCTGTGCGTCTCGTCTGCTCGTTGAACTGCCCGTTCATTGTTTGCCCCCCGAGCTAACTGCTCAGAGGGGCAGCCTCCTCCGGCGCGCCGGTAACTATTCCCTCCTGGACGAAGAAAATGACACGGCCAACGCAATCGAATGTGTGGACAACTCTCTCGGCTTGGCCACGTATCTCGGCAATGTCGACTCGTCCCGGAAACCCTTGTCACAAAAGAAGCTGCTGCGAAGAGTCGTCCAGAGCAGCAGGGCAGTGCAAAGTGCCATCGGTGCCCACTTGTGTGATGCGGTCACAACACGGCTTCCTTGCCATCCCGGGTTTGTGATGAGACTGGACACGTTCATGTCCATCCGCACCATGATGGAAACCATTGAAGACTTCACCAAGCTCGCAGACATCTTGCGAAGCTCTTCCGCTTGTCCCGACGCAGACATACTTGCAGCCTGCGTGGACACCATCAATGCAAATCTGGATTGTTTCATGTCCATGGGATCCGCCGAGGCGCTGTTTGACGTCTTTGTTGCCAGACTCAAAAGCATCAGCCGTGATCAAGGCACTCCTGCACGGCCGTTGCTCGCGGCGCTTTCGGCCATTGCTCCCCGACTGCCCGGTCGAGATGACGTTGCCAAGCAACTGGCACTCGAATTGGCCCAAAACGACCGTTCCAACGCTCTCGATGCATGCTCACCCGTTTCCGATAGCATGGCAGCCGCAGCGCAAGCGCAAGCCCAAACCCAAACCCAAACCGCCGAAGGAGAGGTCTCTGAGCAGATTGACAAGCTCTTGGCGAGCGGAAACACCATCGACCATCCCACCATGAACCGTCTTTTCCGCTACATCGCCCCGAAACTGGAGGCAGGATGGGTCAAGCTGGATGACAATCGGCGCATCTTTGCGACGCTCCTGTCGAGACTGCGCATGCTGGATGCGCCTCATTTCGACAAACTCATGGCGGACTGGATCAGCCACATCAGGACGCTCAAGAAACGACCGTCTCTGCCAGAACTCTTTCCGCTTTTAGTCAGCCTCGGGTGCCTTTCCATGGCGACGATTCTTCACACGGCGAATGCAAGCTCCGTCATGGTCGACGGCGCAAACGAGGCGACAGTGCCAAAATCCGCAACCTACCTACAAGAACTCCTCCAGCTGACCACGATGAAGATTCCATCAGCCATGCCGACGCTCGAGGCCGAAGAGGCCTATCGTTTTCGAATCCAGCAACAGAGCGCCATGTTCAACCATGCCAAGGCCTTGGCACTGCTGATACGGAATACGATTATCGAGTACTCGGCCATTCATCATCACCATCAGGCTCCGTCCGCTGGAATGGGTTTGAAGCAGCTACCACTCGACAATACAGAATGCCATGACTCCCTTTTGGAAACGATGCGGTGGTTGGTCGTGGCCGATGCGGCCATGGTAGCAGAGGTACTGAATGTCAGTACACTGCCGGCGGCGGCAAGAAGTGTGGCACAGAAGATCATCACAAGGTTGTTGTTGCCTCAGTCTGCGGGAGAAGCTTCAGACTACCACCAGCCGTCCTTTGACGAGATACTGCGTCTTGCAAACGATTTGACGATGCCGTTCTGTCAGTTGCAGCTCAATCTGGATCTCTCCACCCAACAACTGTCCGGCCCAAGTCATGGTGGGAGTGGTGAAGGCGGGCCGCAACGGTTTGAGGCCTTTGCAAAGGCAATGGACAAGGCTATTCAGTCACAAAACATGATGTGGACAAGCATGTTGCCGTGTCTGAGCGAGGATGTCACGCAGGGGTTCAACCGGGAAGCGCAGACCAGATTTCTGGATTTGATGCCATCTGGCAAGTTGTCGTCGTCATCGGAGCCAACCGCCAACGACCCCACAGATCGCAGTCGAATTCACCTTGCCGAAAACTTGCTCGGTGTCATCGAAGCCATTAACTCTGGTCGATCGTCACCTGCTTCTTCCAGGACGTCGTCCTTTTCACTTACCAACTATTCGGTCGACAAGCTATCGGATCTGTGGGAGATGATTGCATCCCAGGATGAAGATGGCCCGGCCCAGGCCAAGAGACAACAAGTATTCGATCACTGGCTGCCCATCTTGCTGAGGTTCATAACCCTGAATAGCATGTACGAAACAGCCAACAATAGTGGCGGCGGCGGCGGTGGTAGCAGCAGTGGTAGTACTGCGGCGGCAACGACAAACACGACAACGACAACGACAACGACGGCGGCGACAGGCCTTTCGACCGCGACGACAAAGCCCTTTCAAACGGCAGCCAATCACGAAGCCAAGGCTCGCATCATTATCGTGCTGTGCGGGCTTTTGCTCGAGATAGAGTCCCTACCGCACGACCCAGCCGAGACATCCCTGTGTCAGCAAATCTTCGACATTGCCATCCTGCTGGTCGATTCCCTGCCCGACGATCTACGCACCCAATGCGCCAAAGCGATTCTCTTCCTGCCAGGCTCCTCTGCGAGCACGAGCACCACCTCCGACGCACGCCTGTACTACCTGCTCAGCACCCCGCGCCCCACGTCGGCCGAGAACCTCCGGCTCGTCCACCGGGATAAGTCGGCGCTGCCGCACACGGCGGCGGCGCGGGGCATGGGCGCGCTGTACGGGATCGGGCCGGCGAGCGGCGAGCGGCTGAGTCCGTTTGTCATCCGAAGGTGGGAGATTCTGAGCGAGCCGACGCCGAATGTGGGCGAGAATGATACGAGTCTTAGTTTGGGATTGTTTGAGGCGATCAAGATTCAGTAGTGGTTGATTATGCATCGTACTCGTATTACTTGTTCTTACGCAAAGTCTTACTCGACTTATACTACCTTACTCATGCTCATACTCGTGCTCGTACTCATACTTTACTTATGCTTATACTTTACTCATCCTCATGCTTGTCCTTTACTCATACTTATACTTCACTTATACTCATACTTTACTCATGTTTATACTCATATCTATACTCCTACTTTACTCTACGTACATTTGCACTCATGTTTGTACACTTTACTTATACTTATACTTATACTTATACTTATACTTATACTTATACTTATACTTATACTTATACTTATACTTATACTTATACTCATACTCATACTCATACTCATACTCATACTCATACTCATACTCATACTCATACTCATATTTTGCTTATATTTATACTTATCGCATACTCACGTTTATACTTGTTTTTATATTCACTCCCGCACTTCACTCGAACTTATACTCATGCTCACTTATACTCATGCACACTTATATTCATGCGCACTTATTCTCACTCAAATTCATATTCACACACTCAAACAGTTAGGTGTCCAGCTATGTGTGAGAATAGGGTTGTTACATTCCCGCAGGAACTGCCCATGTAAACGGGGATTCCTGTCGGTGTTAGTTAGAAACCATCATCGTTGACCATACACTTGAACACCTTGCTGTTTGACCTGACCTTGAGCGGTATCTTATGACCTTTATGACGCATTGCGCAGGCTGGTGCCAACAACCTACGTGCTGTATGCGGCACGTAACAAGGGTTGTCTCGTCTGTCCTGGGGTCTGCGAGCACCACCTTTATATGGTGTGCTTGGACCGCAAAAGTGCATTTCGTTTTTTATAGGATTTGTCTGCATAATTCATTGTAAATAGTCGTTTATTCTTCTTCTCGTCATACTTTGTCTACATAACTTACATATAAGGAATAGCGCATGCACTCTGTTTATACCGTGACCGTGGCATGGCGATTCTTTTTAAACCATAAGGGGTATTGCAAACTTGTTTACTAAATGCAGAAGGGTATGAGGAAATTGAAACAAAGATTATATTACTTTTATAGCAACGGTATCACAGCTTTAAAAGACTGGTGCATAAAGGACTAGTATCCTTTTGCCACTCAGTGTAATAGCTTTATTGGGTTGGCTGGAAAAGTTTGATCTCGATTCCTTTTGTCGAATTAATAAGAATTTGAAACAGCTGCAGTGTACTTGCATGACGTGCTGTCGTGAAGCATTCCATTCTTTGTAGTTGAGCAACACGAATCTATACGAATGGCGCATTTCATTCTTCATGTGATTTGTCTGCAAGACGAATTAAAGAATGGAGCATTTGTTGTTTCAGCGATTTGTATGCATAGTTTCTTATGAAGAATGGCTCATTTGTGATTGAGTTGAATGATTATCATAAAAGATACCGCATCAGCCTTTTGGTTATTTGTTTGCATAACTTCTTGTAAAGGTGGTGCATGTCATTCTGCATGTGATGGGTCTGTATAATGTATTATAAAGATGACTTATCCGCGTAATATTATCCACAAAACAGCGCATGTATTTATGACATGTGTTTGCCTTCCATATTATAATCATGGGGCAGAATTCACGCTTTATTAATATTTTCTCTCTCTCTCTCTTCTTCTTCCTCTTCGTTTTTCTTTACACACTGATACCAACAACATTACAATATAACCAACAACGCATGCAAGGCATGCAAGGCACCAAGACGTCACGCACCTAATTAGAATACAGGCGTCGTCATCCATTCTTCATCACCGCCGTGTCAGATATGTACTTGAAGAGTGTAGATTGGAACAAGGAATGAAGGTCACATTGCAGTAGATAGATTGCATTTCAAGTCGAGCTAGAAGGCATGTTCGAGTTGTAAGCTGGAGCTGGTGTTTGTATTTGCTCCGTGCCGATACGGCATTCCAACCGTTCACATCAACAGCATCGCTGCTCATAAGGTTAAAGATCAGAATGCACAGTTATAATTAGTGCATAGATATTTTGTAGAGTTAGATTTGTCCTCTTGTATTTGTCCGTGGGCCAGCCCACAAGGGAGTGGTTCTGCGAACCGCAACAGTATTAGTGTTGGGATCGGTATTGCTGGTTGTGGAATGAAGCTGGAGTTGCTATCAAAGTCAAGTGTGATTGCCGTTGGATTTGTCGAGACTTGGACTTGGAACTTTCGACTCGAGTGCCTCGTGCTGGCCGTATATCTATGTTTATACAAAAGAAGAAAGAATTGTTCAAGGACCCGAAGCATCGGATTCGTACTCTCATCGGTGGAACGAAGTTGACGTGATGGAAATGCATAGGTTCACTCGTGATCTTGAACTTGCTGTTCATGTCTGCTTTTCCGTTGCTTTTCCGTTTTTGCTTTTGTTTTCCTGCTTCCACCTTGTATTAAATCAAAGATCAAGGTTATTCGTAGCAATGTCGCACAGCACCGGACTCGGTATCACTGTCACTACATACCACGTCACCGTACTTGCCATGTCACTCACTCACATAGGAAAGTAACCAGATGCGCAAACGCAACAAGCTCAACTACACCACACATGCACTCCTCCCTCGCACCCTATCTTATCGCATCACACCGTCTGACATTCCATTTGGATGCAACGCACGCTCATGCCTTTGCTGAATTCGACTACTCGGACAACAAGAGCGAGCACGTCATGTATTATTTGTAAAATGCAGCGTTCGAGAGCGCCGTTGATTCATTCATAAATTATAAGCCTTGTGGACATAGTTTCATCTGTTTCAAGGTGTATTGCGTAACGTATTTTCGTATTTGTTTACAAACTATAAATATCCATAGAAATTTATCCCTTTATTTACCAACTTTAGAGTTTAGGGCATCATCGGTTTTACTTGTGACTGAGGCGCTCACGGATGCAATTAACTCTACATATCAAGGTAAGATATTGAAACATCTAATTCAATATACGTAATACATCAAGTAAGATATTGAAAGACCTAGTTCAACATATTAATAAATTAGACTGCTGAAGGTGATTATTCTATTCGTGTATAGATACTGACATTCATGGACATCATTCCCTGAATGTATAAATGCAGCGGTCGAGATCATAATACGTATGGGCATCGTGTTCTTCATTCGAGAACTTCAGTGTTTCGCATCACATTGTCCATAAACCGCACGTCTAATTGCACTATTGCATTCCTCCATTCTATAATATAAAAGCATTATTATATTTTATCTATAGATCTTGGCGTTTAGGACATCCCACATTATTCATTTCACGACTGGCACGTCCAATGGCACCATCACATGCCTCTCTCCCACAGCGTGAAAGCATCATCATATTCATTCATGAGACTAGGCGTTCGCGGCTCAGCCTATATTCACTGACATGCTACCACGTTTCGAAGTAAGCAGCAGGCACTACACCAGCCAGGAAGTATATTTCAACAGGAAATACACCGAGCAAGCACCCCCATAACATCAAATACGCCAACAAGCAATCACACGCCAACAGGAAATACAAGCACAATCCAAACCATGAAGCAGACGCAAAAATAATCATAATCAAAACGGCCACAACAAAAACGGACTAATCTGCTATACGAAACACTAGAAATAATACGCGGCAGGAGACAAAACGCCAATGCAATAATGAATGAAACTCTACGCATCCGGCTTGTCATGGACAATCAACTCATGCATAAGGATGCAAGGGAAAATAATAAAAGAATAGGGGGAAAAAAAAAAGCGATGATAGCATCGGTATGAGCATTGAGTCGTTCAATGGTCCTTGCCCGACTGCCATTTCCATGCCCGCCTCGAGGTTGACCCTCTTTCCCTCGATTCGGTTCAGTCTTCATCGAAAATGCGATATGTATTCTGCAGAATCGTATCCACCACCTTGATTTGCCAGCCCGCATCGGAAATGGCCACGCTGGGATCGGATCCCATGAGAGTGGGTCCGAATATGACGGCCAGGTTGTGGGAGTTCATTCTGTTGATGTGCGAGTTGTCCATGACGCGGTACAGATGAAGCGTCATGGCTCGGAGGGTGGCGTAGTTGGGGTCGGGCAGAGAGTTGATGATGGCGTGGAGGGAGTCGCGGCGCACATTATCATCTTCGTGTTCTGCAAAGGAGACGATTTTAGTAAAAGGGAAAAGAAAAAAAAGAAAAAAAAGAAAAAAAAAAGAGGGAAGGGGTTAGAACATACTGGCTGCGTTGACAAATGCACCGTGAAGCTCATACGTCAACAGCGGCTCTGGAAGACTCCGGAAGAATTGCTTCAAAAGACCCGTTACGCTGTTCACATCGTGGTAAAAGTTCTCCGGGTTTCTGAAATCCAGAGCAGGATCGGACGAATCTGTTTATGGGCATATCCGTATCCCGGATTTGATTAGTCTGATGCACTCCCGGCTCGAGTTCACAAAACGAGATACGATTTTAGAAGGGGTGGGAAGAGGAGAACACGTACCCTTGTCAAACATTTCCCGGAGCTTGTTGACGTGGTTGAGCGATCCGGATTGTCGATAGATGCCCTCGACACCTAAACCGAACAGGTCGACGGCCTGGATACACTGATAGACTACCATGGGCACGGCCAGCCCGTCCCTTTCGAACAGAAACTTCAACGACTTACCAAAGACCACGTCGTCCAATTGGACTCCCTCGGAGCCGCTCGGCGCCGAAGCATTGGAGTCGTCGGGTCCGCTGGCTAGGGCAATGTTATGGGGATCCCTCTCGTTGGAAAATGGAGAAGCTGAACCAGGGGGGGCCGTCGAGGATTGTGGCGAAGGCTGAGAACCTTGGAAGGCAAGAACTCCTAGTTGAGGGGCTCCGTGCGGGTTCATTGGCTCACCGCCATAGCGAGGAGCCAGGTAAGCAGAATTCCTGCTGGAAAGTTGTTGCTGGTGCATGGAAGCGGGCTGGCTCAGCATATTGCCGTGGCTGAAGCTACGTCCATGGTTCTGGCTCTGGCCGTATGGTCGGTCTGGCTCCGGCAGATTGCTTCCTGGGGGCGGCAGTGGCGGAAGACCGCCTTGTGATGAAGCAGCACTCCCGATGCCACCTCTAGATGCCATTGCAAAGGATTGGCTCGCTAGCCCTTCAGTGATAGATCCAGATGGCACATGAGCGCTGGACGGCGGGGGTTGCACAGTGGTGGCGGTCGATGAGGGGGGATTCAAGATCTGGGGGAGGGAGTATTGGCCTAGTTAGCTGTAACAGTTGCAATGAGATTGTCTTGTAAAAGAAAGAAGAAAAAAAAAGAAAAAAAAGAAGAAGAAGGGCCAACCATACGGGGTTGCGCTCGTATCGAACTTCCGAGTAGGGTTGGATCTTGCTGTGCTGTCCAGCAACAAAGTCGTTCATGTCCTTCTCGTTGTCAATCGCAGCAACGGCTTGGCGCAAGCTTCGTGGTTTCCCGGCACCCTCAAGAGCTTGATTATTCTTAAATGGACTAATGACCAAGCCATTGCCGAGCAACAACTTCTCGTTGAGAGTGGCTATATGAAAACTGTCAGTGTACCTGGAAAACCTGGCAGGGTCCGAAAAAGCAGGACAAAAGCAAAGGGCGGGAGGAAACGGCACGGCACGGCACGGCACGGCACGGCACAGCGGAGGTTGAGGTGAAGCATACCAAACTTCTGCATCTGCAGTGTGACGGCTGAGTCCGTCTCGGAAATAAGCTCATGAAGAGCTTTGATGGCCTCGGGCCTCGTAGACTTCTCCAGATGGGCCTTTTCATTCTGCAAAGTCTGCACATGATTTTGATATGTGTGGTCGGCTGTCTGAACCTTGCGCAGCAAATCTTCCTCCTGCTGAGCGGCAGATTTGTGCGCCTTGAATGCGCCAAGCACTTTACCACCTTGTTTTACTTCGCCGGTCCTCGTGCGGTCGTACTCCTCGGCCAAGGAATCATACTTTGTCTTGCTCTTGCGCATCACCTGCTCCAAATCCACCACCTTTTGTTCGGCGGCCAGGCCGTTGGCCTTCCACATCTTGCGCCCTCGCTCTCCGTTTGCAATAAGTTCCACCAGTTCCTCGTGCATCTGATGCAAGGAAGCAGCAAATTGGGCGCCATTCTCGGCCATGCGGTCATGGATAAAAATCATTTCGTCGTAGGATCGAGAAAAGGTTCCTTGTCGATGTTCAGGGCGACGGGAGTTGTCTTGCGTCGACCGACATAATTTTCGAAGGCTTTGCGCATGGTCGTCCTCGATGAGGGATCGTTTTTTCAAGAAGGTGGCAAACTCTTTGGCAGACGCTATGCTCTGTTTGAGACGGCTCAACAGAGTAGGAATACCGACCTGGCCAAAGCATCAAGGGTCAGTTCGGGACAAGTGCCATCATGGTTGAGCCACACGGCTGCGCATGACAAACGGGGATGGTCTCTACCTCTGAAGACAAGACGTCGCTGACATGCTTTGCAATCATTGGATCAACGGTCGACTTGACTGGTTCAAGCGTCGTAGAACCCCCAGGCCCAGGAGTAGACGACAGGCCTTGTTCCGATAACCCACGGTTATGTCCTTCGCTACTCTGCATGCCATCGGAGCTCCGGTCGGCGCCCGAAGCGACAGGTTCCAAGTGAGGAAGCTTTGATTCGTCCGCGATCAAGCTGCTCGACGGCTCACGATGGTGCTGCTGTTGGGAAGACGGCAAGGCATCGTCGTCGCCAGAAGTTCGTGCGTCGGCCATGGTCGGACGGAGGGTTCAAGTAATTGTACCTCCAAGACAAGGACGTTTGGAAGAGGTACGGAAGGGAAGATGATGGCTTGGCCACGTCTCGGTGGGGTTTAGACGCTCGTTTGCCAGCTAGGCATTCGTCACAAAACAGCTTCGAGAAACCAAGCCGAGCGCGACTGGGACCGGAGTTGCGGCGGAGAGGTCGGAGGGGAACGTATTTGGTATGCCAGTGCCAAGTGATGATGGATGGATGCCGTCGTCGTCGTCTTTGCGATTGTGTCTGCGCCTCCCGACTGCCTCGCTTCCTAGGGGACTACCCAGATACCTAGGTAGATAGGTAGTAGGTAGATATTTTCTTTCCTACTTGCTTGGGGACCTTGAGTATTGTATGCCTTTATGTATGTAGCTACCCCAATAGGTGGGTAGGAAGTAGGTAGGTAGGTAATTATAGGCAGTGAGGGACCTACCTGGGTCGTTTGGTTCAAAGCTCGGCACCCGAACGACGCGACGCAACGCAAAGACGAACGGGGTTTGTGGCTCTCGTATCGTGGCACGAGGGACAAAGGGAAAACGAAACGGTCTGGATTGGGGTGCCGCGCGGAGGCGAGCAATCATCCAATTCAAACGCTGCAGTCGTATACAGATGCGAACCAAAAAAGAAAAGAAGGAAGGACTGCGGTGCAACTTTGGCAAGGTAGTCGAAAAGCTCCGGCCGGGCAGGTTGATTGATTTGCTCGATCGAAAATTCGAAACGTGGTGGCCGAATGCCACTTCGGCTGCGCTGGAAAGTCGATGGAACCGATGGAAAAATACCTGCCAACGTGTTCGGCAAGTCAGGTACGGGAAGGGGTGGGCGGTTGACAACTTGGGTGTGGTAATAACTGCGACAGCTGCGGTTGATGTACAGCTGAGGTACCTTGACTTGTTCGTGGGCACACGCAGTCGGGCGTCGGTACAGTGGGAGTACAAATCCTTCAGTTCTGAACAACCTCTCGGCTTGGCATCCTTGGCAAGCTTGGCCGCCGAAACACGCAGCAGCGGTCTGTGACGAGACGAGACGGGAGTCACTGCTGGAGGAGTCTTGACAACTCCTGGACCCATACGACCCGTTGAGGGCGGGGTACAGAATACCCGCGCCGCTACAACGAGTCTTATGTGAATGACGTCCCTGGTACTCTGGACTCTCTGGACTTTTGTGCATGTGGAGTCTGGGCCAGACAGGGGACGTACCAGCGACCAAAGGTGTGGCTGATGTGGCTAATGGACCCAGGCCTGGCTGCCTGCACTGCCACTGCTTACCTGTGCCGACGAACAGATGTTGCCAGCTCTCGTCAGCACATCGTCACCCATTCCAAAGCTTCACGTCAAAGAGGCCGCAGACTTGATTGTGTCTCTGAACAACTTTGACTCGAAACGAGGTACAGACATGCGTGCAATGTATCTATACTTGTATGAAAGAAAAGCGACTTGTCGTCATCACAGTACTTCAAGTCTATCATAGATACGTACACGTCACTGCGTATCCAGCTAGAAGTCTGCAACTTTGCCCTGGACAGGTCCTGCGTGACAACACGTGCTGCCCACCTACAACACCTCTCGAGATATTGTCACGACGATATCGAAGCTGGAGAGGGTCGCGCTCGCTGCCAGGCGTACATAGACCAGGCATCCCTAGAATGTTCGCCATGGCCGAACGAGCACGACTTGGCGAGTTGATGTTCAATGCTGTGTCACTGCTTTTTCTTTCTTTCTTTCTTTCTTTCTTTCTTTCTTTCTTTCTTTCTTTCTTTCCTTTTCCTTGTCTTGCTAGGAGAAATTCATGAAAACACACACAGTCCGGCTCGAATTTCAGAGCCAACAGCCATGGTGAAGAAAAAAAGAGCCCGAGTTTTGTCCCACTCCTCGACCAGGTTATGAAACCTATCGTCTATGCTACTTGACAACTTTTAAATCAAGGAGATAATTGTCCGGCGCCTCAACCCCGAAAGAAAGTTCGACCTGATCTTTGTTGTTTTTTGTTCATTCATAGATCATCTCGTGCCTCTGATATCGAACAACTTTTCAACAGGGTTGCCGTCAAATCATCCACTGGGTTTCATTTTCCGCCACAAAAAAAAAGTATTCCTTCTACCCCGAAACTCATTCCCACCCCATGAAAACACATCCGCCCACCATGCTTGTTTATCGCAGACGACGAGCCTCACGTTCGGACTCGAGCAGGCAGAGGATATCGTCCTCACGGACTGTAAGAAAAAACGTGTGTTAGTTTTCTTTTTTTCCTTGTATTGAGTTGAGGCAAAAGTCAAAAATGCATGGTGCCGCAATGTCATTCGCATCGCAGAGGACATACCGGGTCCCTTAACGTTTCGGATGATGGATCGGGTCTGGTCGTCCATGAACTCAACGCGCACCTGGGTGACACCACCACGGGAACCTATGAACTATTGTGTTAGCCTCCCAATATATTCCTCTCTTGTAACATATAATTTCAACATGACGATGCCCCGGGTTCGGATTTTTCTTCGACATTGACAGTTGTCGGAAATGGTCGCGAGGCACGTCCCCCGCACCCCATAACAGAAAGCAAGAATCATCGACCAAGAGCCGAGTTTCCATTTAGATCTTTCATTGTTTTTGTCCCTCCTCTCTTTTTTTTTTCTTTGAGGAATTCGTGCGTTTATCCTTCTCTTCTTCCCCCCCCCCCACCAACTCTTTCTCTTTCGGGGCATTTCGTCCAGTCGAGTCGAAGCGAAGGCGTAATGGGGATTGCAAAAGGTAAATTCGTACCAGTTCGGCCGAGAACTCGGGTCACCTTGACCAACTTGACGGGAGCCTTAGATGAGTCCATTGTGAAAGATCTGTGTTTCGCGAGGTATGTCGAGGCGTGACGTGCGGTGCGGTGGTTATCGAAGGAAAAGAGCAAAAAAAGGTGGACAAAGAGATTCCCTGGACGGCTGGTGGGTGGTGGGTGGTTGGAGAAAAAAAGTGGATAGGGCCTGCTATTTTGTGCTATCCAGCCAGGATTTTTCTCATTTTTCGTCCTGTTCCCTTTTTTTTTTTCGACGCTGAGAGTCGGTGTGGTTCCCCCACGCCAGCCGACGCGCAAGTCACGTGTGCGAGACGAGAAGCCCCAAGGTCGCATATTCTGCGTCCTCGGATTAACCTGTGCTCCGGCGTAACTTTGGGACTTGTCGGCCACGACGCACCCGCGCCCGTTCAGACGGGAGGATTTGTTACGTCCAGACTCCAACCCCCAGCGCGCCGATTTGAACAAGTTACACGGCGCCGAAACACCAACAAAGACTTTCCTTTTTTCCTACCTGACATGCACATTTCTCATTTCAGGCAACCGAGATGAGCGTCTGGCACTTCCTGCGGGACTTTTCACATTTCTCCCTGACGATGTAACCAGTCCGCCGTGTCTGCTTTCTTGCCCAATCCAGCCAGCGACTTCATCGCGATGTGACCAGTTTGTTCTTCGACGCGTCAAGACCCGTTCCTTTTCAGCATGTCATGGAGCACACCATGTAGTCCTATCGATGATGTTACATCTCTGATGAAGCACCCTTAGATAGATGGAGAACACAGATTGCTCCATCGGATGGAACAGATAATCACCAAGCACGCGCCCCGTCTTCTGTCCCGCGCCGCATCGAGTGGCCAGATGGGATTGCCCACCCTTTTCGACCCTGATGCCGACTGATTTGTCGCTCTTGTTGTTCCCGCGACACCGTGTTCTTAGCGAGCGCCATTCTCTGGTTGCCTGCCCAGCCTACATTAAGTAGTACTCGGCAGGTACACGCCCGTGTACTACAGTACATATGTATGTATGTATGTACGGGTAAGTTAAGTAGGTAGGTAGGTAGATAGGCTAGAAAGCAGCCATCATATCAAGGGAGCTATGCACATATGTACACCCGAGGAGCCCTGTATTTGTATGCAGTTGCTTGGGCCGTAAGCCCATCTATCTAGGCCAAAGCCGCAGATGCATTTTGCATTTTCCAGCGCCCCGTACGTGCAGCGATCGTGATGGCGTGTCGTCTAGCCTGTTCCGTTGAGATCGACGATGCAAGTTGGAACATGCATGTACAGTAGTTTGTATGCTATGTTACGCATACCTACTTAGGTACCTACCTACTTATTAGGCCCAGGTATGTACACACATACATAGCATATACCTTGCATCGGAAGCGCGGTCGTCCACCATCACCCTGCACAAACATGGTCCATGTGACGAGCTCAGCAGCACGCCCGTCAAAAGAAATAAAAAATAAAAAAATAAACGTCTGTAATTCGTTGCTCATTACCGATGTTTTTCTGTGCATATACTACATTATTCATACATCGGCTTGGAAGCGCCTTTGGAGTGTTTCCGATAATTTGCTGTGCGTAGACTACATTCTTGATAAGCTGGGAAGCAGCTTTGGAGAGTGTTCGGACATTTTTGTTCGCCACCCGCGCTAGAATAAAGAGAAAAGAAAAGACAAAAAATGTTACAAACGAGTGCGCGTAGTGTCAACGCTCACGGGTCAAAGGGATTGAAAGAAAAGAAAAGTAAAAGTAGAGGAGAGATTGCATGACGATAAGTTTGGCTGGCTGTTGGCAGCTCCATGAGCCCTGCTTTTTAGACAGTCTGTGTAGGCTCAAGAAAGAAAGAAAGAAAGAAAGAAAGAAAGAAAGAAAGAAAGAAAGACAGAAAGACAGAAAGACAGAAAGACAGAAAGAAAGAAAGAAAGAAAGAAAGACAGAAAGAAAGGAAAGATGTACATGGAGTGGTATATAATGGCTTTGAAGAAAGAAAATACATGTCGTAATATCATGGTCCAAAGGAAAGGGGGACGATGGAATATATATCAATTTCTCGTTACTCGTTAGCAAGTTCGACATCAATCTTGCGGCGCGGAAGCTTCCGTCGTCGCAGCAGGTTCCGGCCACGACGGCGGAGCCACGACCGAGTATCTGAGACCATCCTTCTCTTCCAATTCCTTGCACTGCACCTCCATGGCAAGAGTCCATCTTGCGGTGAGGCGAGACTGGCGGGCCTCAAAAACACTGTCAAACGTCTTGCGCTCGAGAAGAAAGGTTTCGCCTAGCGCAGCACATGCTTTCCGGTTGCGTTCCGTGAGAGCGTCCACTTCGGCCTCGTGCTTCTGAACAAGCTCTTCCATCCTTTTTGATTGCCGATCGCGCATCATGTTGATTTTGGATTGGTGCTGTCGCTCCACGTCGTCCCGGAGAGTGTATTGATGGCCCAGGTTTCGGAGGTGTTGTTCGGTGACGACTCGGGGCGGCTGACCGGACGTGGTTGTTGGGTTTTTGCCCAGACCGTGGCAGTAGGCCTCCATGTGCTTGATGCGGATCTTGATGCTCCGTGCAGCTTGGTCCAGAGTTGATCGGAGGTCCAGCTCCTCGTCTATCTGGCGGTCTTCGAGCTGACTCGTGTCTTTGGCATGTTTCTCCGCCAACTCTTGTCCGTCTTGGGCGTGCTTGTCGGCCAGGGCCGTCTCTTGCGCAGATTGGCGTGCCGTCAAGGAGCTCACGGCTGCTTCCTTGAAGCGCAGCAGTCTTTGCATCTCCTCTCTCTGGGCCTCGAGAAGACTCTGGATCTCCGGGTTCTGCATCGACCGCTTGGTAGCCTCTTCTTCCTCCAACGCCGCACTGGCTTCGGCTTCTGCGATCCGCCGTTGCTCCTCCTCTCGTCTCCTGGCCAGTTCTTCTTCCCCTTTGCAGACGTTGGGACAGCCTGTGACGGTATCCCACACACCTCCGCATGCGTAGCAGAATTGTGCCTCGCATGCACACGTCACGGATCCTTTGACCTCGGCGAGCTCTATCAGTTTGCGGCACCTGTAGCACCGCCTCCAACTGCTGTGGCCGCCGATTTTAAGTGCATCGAGCAGCTCCCAATCTTGTGGACAGTGCGTTCCGAGAGCATGCGCGCCATGCTTACACGATGAGCACACCTTGGCTTGGCATTTGAGACAAGTCACCGTCGACGGCATGTTTGTGTCGACGCGCGTCAACAACGGCGGAATGAATTCTCCGCAAACCGGATTGCAGCAGAAGACTCTTGACTCGAACGGGGTGCTATACTGAAGAATGGCTTTGAGGAAAGATTCCTGTACGTCAATATCGAGGACTTTTTGCAGAGTATCCGACGGCACCGGCTTTGCACAGCAACGAGGCGGCATGGTTGTCTCGTCTTTCATAGCCTCCACCGTCAGATCCCGCAGACAATGCGTACAGTTGGCGTGTCCGCATGGCAAACTCTGCAAAGCCTTTGCATGACTGAGGGAAACATGGCATTTGGAGCAAGACCTGGGTTTTTTTTTTTTTATTTCCAACTGTCAGTTTTTGACCTGCTTTGTCTAAATGGTTTTTGTGGAAACATGAAGACGTCATCTCACTACAAATACACATACATGGGAGCTTCTGAGATGCGAGAAGACTTTTTTCTGAGTCTGAGTCTGTCTCTGAATCCTGATCTTAGACTGGACAAGCTTTTCCTGGTGCCGACGCTAAATATGCTTTGACCTGAGCTCTCCAGCATGCCCAAGCTATTTCGAGAGGACGGAGATGACACATCGGGAACCAGTTCAGTCTGAGCCAGATACTTGTCATAGGGTGAGAAATTCAGACATTTATGTTGGGATTTGAGGGCATCGTTGTTTTTGTTTGTGTCGTCGTTGCTGCTGCTGTTGTTGTCGGACGACGAGAGATTGGGACTCGGAGCACTGTATATGGATGAGTGAGGCGTGGAGTAGGCCATGGTAGACCCCTCGGATACAGTTAGAAATGACTGTTCTCTTGAAGTAGATTTAATCGAGTCTGACATGGCGCTCGACGCAAGTCGATGTGTCTTGGAAACGGTCGGCAGGGTGGCCATGATACCGAGGCCGTGAGCTTTCGTGAGCAACTGACGATCGTGCTGCATCTCGGTCCTGTCGTCATCTAATTGCATGACCTCGGTGTAAAACCGGGCATCATCAAGCTCCGGGATTTGCTTCAGTTCCTCCATGGCAAACGTAGTGCTTGGAGCGACAAAAGATGATCAAGGAGAAAGGTGATTTGGGGAAAATAGGACAATCTCTCGGCAGAAGAAGTTTCCGCGGGATTTGACTACAACCAGGTCGATAAGGGGGGAGGACAAGGATGATGAGAACACCTAGTAGGTTGTTGCATGCATATTTCCATACACATGTAGGCATGTATATAAATATTACATGTACTTGGGTATTTCTTCTTTTGGTCTTTCAAGAGGCGCAACAACGTACCCCGACCCGGCACACCCCGGACGGAGAGGGGGGCCAGCCACCATCAAATAAGTTTTTCCCACTTGGGGCTGTCACTGGGGGATGGCGTCCAGATTCGTACAGGCTTAAGTTTGTGATCTGATGAACCTACAGGTACCGGGCTTTCCTGGTGTGTGTGTGTGTGTTTTCTTTTCTTCCCTCAAAGGGAGGGGAGGGGAGGGGGAATGGGAGGGAGGGGGTGTGCGTCAAGAGAGATGTGTTGGGCCCGACTCAGACATTTGAATACATACAACTCACATCATGGATGTATGTACATACTATGTACCTTGCACCTCCTTCCCCCAAAGATGCGCAATTTCATCAGCCTCCCGCCGACGTAATAGCTGCAACAGGCTCAAAATGTGCGAAGCGGACTGTCTGAGCTCGGAGCGACGCGCAGAGACAACCCAGAGCCCGACGAACAACGGTTATGGGACCACAAATCGCAAACAAATATTGATACCATACCATTGACTAAGAACAAAAGCCGTCATCACCTTGAAGAGCGAACAATGGCATGGAGAAGGAATGGGGGGGAGAGGTCGGAAGAGACAAGACAAGGGGAGAGAGAGACTGAGGGTTGAGAGACGGACGACGGAAATGCACATGTACATACCAGGTACCCACGTTCACACATGGCGACCTGGATTCGCCAAGTACATGAAAGGTACCCATGGATTGTGCTTGTCACTTGGCTCATACGGGATTCGTGTGAGATCTGATCTGCGCGTCTGCGGGATCTAGCGGTCGTTGCAATGATGCCTGGCGTGAACATGAGGTAATATCCAATTTCGATATGCACATCAACCTGATGTCAATGTTGACGGTGCGAGGCTGGTGTCTGGAGTACCTACCTTCCCCTAGAGTAGGAAGGCAAGTTGTCACGGCATCGCACCTACTACCGGCCATTTTGTGCATCTAGCTGATGTGGGGTCCTCGAATCCCTGGCAGCTGGCGCCGTCGAGAACTCGATGGAGCTAAGAGACGGCACTGGACGCCCGCTGCGTTGTAATTGGCCAACGACGGCTACAATCTCACCGACAAGACGGCAAGGGAGGGGCAAGAGAGAGGAAGAGAGGGGAAGGGGGCGCCTGCCTCCCTTGCCTGAATCAACCACTTTCTGTTCCCCGTCGCAATCTCCTCGGTGCCGTCGTACACCAGCAAGGTTTTTCTGGCGCCCCCCTTTCCCATCTCTCAGCATGTAAAAGTGTTGTTTGCCTCGACGCCAAGAAGCAATTCCATCCGAGTCGACTCCATTGCCACCGCTCACATGTACATGTGTAAGCAGGTACTTATGTACATGTACGTTTCTTGAGTCCTTGACCATCGGCCCCGCTCCCGTCCAGCTCAGGCTCAGGCCGTGAGGACTCGCAGGACCCAAGAGTTCGGTTTGTTTCCGAATAATCTCCCCTTTTCCTTTTACACATGAGACGGGCACGTAAGACGGTCGGCCGAGCGGAAGGCGCAGGGTGGCTTGGAAAAAAAATAACCCCCATATTCAACGCAACTCGAATCGATGGCGGTCGATGGCCAAAAGCCCGTTTAGCACCAGCAACAACTAGGTTTTCTAGCAGCAGTACCATTTCTGCCGGATCAACACCTTCCCGGCAACCAGCCGCGTATTGATTGCCCTGATCTGGGGGCCTTAATGGGACTAGAGTCCTGGTGAGTGCAACAAACTCTGGAAGATGGATGTCATTAGGATGCACCGAGTCGAGTTCCCCACCGGCGAGTCTACGTAAAGCGGGAACCTCAAGACGAGTAGACTTGTCGCCGACATGACCAAAAAGGATGGGACATGGCTCAGTAAGCGAGAAAAGAAAAAGGGAGGCTCTCAAACCATGCCGCTCGGGAAGGAAACAAGAAAGACGGGAGAAGGAAAAGCAAAAAGAAAGGGAAAGAAAAGAAAGTAGCTGTTCCGTCGTGCGTGGACTGGCTGCTCGTCATCGTCATCATCACCATAGTCAGCTTTCCATCATGTGCACTTTCGAAGAGAGTCATTGCTGTCACGAAGGTGTTTCCGGTTGTTTTACCATCGGGCTCGGGGACCACACCCGGATAGAACCCGCCTCCATCTCAGCTGCCCCTTGCTTTTTGCATGCCAGGCTGCTCTATTACGCAGTGCCGTACATCTACTGACGAACGATTCCAGGCTCGGCTATTCGCTTGGCTGTCTCTAGAAATACGATGGGGAACAAGTTGTCGCAAACTAGCCTCTAATCATCGGGCTTGTGACTGTTAAAATTAGCATACAGGTATCAGACTGGACCCTCGCTTGAGTGAACCCCCACAGTTTGCCGATTAGCGGTGACGAGGAAGCGGGATCCTCGAAACGGGCAACATGGAGAATGCTCTGAGCAAGAATCAACAAGAAGTTGAAGGTTTAGCAGAGGAAGCAAATCAAGTTGTACCTGTTGGGGCTGAATCCAGTCTAGTAAACGAGTCAGCAGTTGGGGATTTGCACATTCCGGCGTCACTCGTCACCATTTTGGTAAAAGCAACCGTCCCAGCTCAACGATGCTCATAGCATGGATGCAAAAATTGGGCGCGCGGCATCATCATGGACCGTGGTAGCATTGATGCGACGCAGCGCCCACAAGTGCAGACTAAATTTTCCGAGTAAATTTTTTTTTACCCTTTTATACCTTACTATATTTCTTCTCGATTGGCTATTTTCCCGTCTTTTCTTTTCTCCAAAAAAAAATAAAAAGAAAAAGACAACATGCACTGCGGGGATGCGAGAGAAGACGAGCGGAGTCTGCACTCCAGAATGGATTCAAAAGTGGCATCTCGCTTTGGCGGTGAGCAGCCAAACAGTGTTCACTTCAACATCTGAATCTTTCAAAAATGGGCTGAATTGGATGCCCAGCTCGTCTATAGTTCCTGGACCATTCCTATCGCCACCCCAGCCCCAAGTCTCAAAAAAAAAAAAAAAAAAAAAAAAACCCTCCCGTAGTCCCAGAGGAATTGCCGGTTCCGCCGCCATCAGGCATGTGCCATGGACCATGGGGGCATCCACATGATACATCTTCATTGGAGTCAGGATCAGAACAGTGCGTAATTGCGCCAGACACAATATGTCTCTTGTGCTCAACGTCAGGTAGATGAGATGATGAGACATGGGTACATATGTGCACACAGAATCGGGACTTTGCCGCGATGACGCATATTGCAAGAAAAAAGAAAAAAAAAGAAAAACGAAAAACGAAAGAAAGAAAGAAAGAAAGAAAGAAAGAAACCGAAAAAAAAAAGCTTAACCCGTGCACCAAAATTCACCAACAATTCTTTCGCGATGCTCATGAGACATGAAGGGTCAAGCCGTTGAAGAGAATGTGGAAAAAGCAAAGAAGGGCCCTACAATTATGTATCTACCTACTAGGTAACTACCTAAGTAGGTAGTAGGTACACAAGTCCTTCTCACTCAGTTATACTCTTGTTTTGGCACAGTACATGTCTTTCAACGGGGCACGCAAGTCCGTTGCAAAACACGACTGGCCCAAAATAGTAAATTTCACGAATAAGCTTTTGTCACCAACGCCCCTTTTTCCCCTTTTGTATTGATGTTCATTCTTTGTTTGTTTCTTGTGCGTTTTTTTTTCTTTGGTGTTTTTTTTTTCTTTGGTGTTTTTTTTTTCTTTGGTGTTTTTTTTTTGTTTCATCTTGCTTTTTCCCCTTTCGACGTACGTGTCAGTATGTTCCAGTTTCAGACGGGGCATTATTGACAAACATGGAACGTCTTGTTTATGCGTCACAATCACATATGACGCCGGATCAATTCATTTTGTGAGGCACGGACAACATGTGTATGTATGTATGTATTTAAGTATGTATGCATGCATGCATGCATGTATATACATACATATGTACGTCTTTGCGGTGTATTTGCCCGTTGTCTTGCTAAACCGCTACATATTGGGGTGCATAAAACAGTGAATTACACCAACGCCCTTGTCCTCTTCTCTTCTCTTCTGTTTTCGGTTTCTTTTTCGTTTTCTTTTTCCTTTTCCTTTTCCGTCTCTTTCCTTTTTGAAAAACTACAAGAAATCAAGTACAACATGGGGCCAAAGTAAAAGACAGGCCATGACAACCAGATTTTTTGCCAAGTGGCGCCGCCAGGTCCCTTCCCACGTCGACATACTTTCCTCGATACTCTTTAAGCTCTGGACAAAGGCGGTGGCACGCAGGCTTGCATGTAGATTTGAGACGATGGAAAAGCAAAATTGGAACTCCCTCAGGAACCCCCCCCCCCCCCCGGGGCTAAACAGCAGAGGTGCGGTGAGGAGCCGGCTGGTGGGGGGTTATTTCATTCGACATTGGATGGCGTATTTATCCACATGTTGAATTTTGAAGAGCTCTTGTACACAGAAGGAAGAAACATGGGAAATGAGGTGTATGTGCGTTGAGGCTCTGTTATCAAGTAAGCACATAGCCCATTAGTCTGATATTCCCATATGTCCTCTTCACTGTTTGAGAGAAATACCTGGCCCCGGAAAAAAGGGGGACGTGCAGTCCTTTCCCTGGTGTCACCGATTAAGAATCAGAAACGCTCGAGGGACGGCAGAACGGTAGAGTAGCACAGCAGTATAGGAACACACACCACATCCTTACGAATGGCGTCAAACAATGCATCCTGCAACATGCCCTCCATTTCCGGCGTGGCTGTCTTCATTGGGAAAGGGAAAATATCTGGGTCAATCAATATTCAGTGTTCCGGCACCTCGTAGATCCAAGATGGGTGACGCGACGCCGCGGAAATACAAACACCCCCCCCCCCTTCCTCCATGGTATCATGAGGATTTGCTCCGTCGACCAGATGCCAAGGTAGCAAATAACGTACGGTACTTGAGCCACGGTCTGACACAAGATGGGCGGGGGCCATTCCCGACTAGGACATGTCAGGGTCGGAAGCTCGAGGTGTTGGGCGCATGGAGCTGATGAAAAGAACTCAGATGTACCGTCTATGGATGCATATGTATGTACGTATATACATACACATGTGTATTTGGCTGGACTCGACGGGCAAGACATTATAGTGCTTTACATTTTTGTTGTTGTTGTTTTCTTTGGAGCCCCGGGGTGTCAGGTCTTGTGATACCACACCCTGATGCCTTGGAGACGTTGGGGGGTCATTTGCCAGCGTTGGTACCTGGCATTTTTGAATCCTTCCACTGCAAAGGGTTAAAAATGTACGCGTGATTGTGTACAAGAAAGGAAATGGCTTGGGGCTATTTCTCAAGACTGCCCAGTCTGTGGCCCCGGCGACATCAAGCGACATGAATGATCACGAACCGGCTTTGTTCATCTCAGCCCGTGACGAG
Source organism: Claviceps fusiformis PRL 1980 (assembly GCA_000223055.1). Classification (NCBI taxonomy): domain Eukaryota; kingdom Fungi; phylum Ascomycota; class Sordariomycetes; order Hypocreales; family Clavicipitaceae; genus Claviceps; species Claviceps fusiformis. Next base: position 36,027 of record AFRA01000037.1, read on the forward strand.
CAATCGCCATGGTATTGGTCGAGGAAAGGTCTGATACGGCCAGGTTTTAAACAAAAGCTGTGGTCATTCATGTGTATATGTGCGTCTTTTACTGTCCCTCTTTGTTTTTGTTTTTTTTTTTTTTTTTACCTCTGGGCTTCGAGGCGTCAGCTGAAGAAGAGGTCGGAAATTGGGAGTCGTTGACATGAGACTTGGCGTTTGGATGGAGGGGGTAGATTCTGGACAACATACACATGAGGGTTGATGGATGAAATTCATGTGTGGGCGTCATGAGTGTTGTGGCTGCCACTTGTGGCGTGGCGCCAGGTCCACCATGTACACACTGCGCATAAAATACACATGTTTTGTGTGCATCATACATACAGCCGTCGAGTACCGCAGTACATAGCTTCGCAGTGACATGCATTCATGCGTCAGCCGAGTCCGACCAGTCCGCACCTGAAAGCCAGCGCCACGGGTTCCCCTTTGTCCCGACACTCCCGTCTGGGTGGATGTTCCCTTCCGGACTGCCTGCTCCGCCAATCATCCATTCCACTCCAATTCACATTAGCCTCGTGGTATTCGTCATCCGTCCTTCTTTGGCTGGCCAATTTTTCGACCTTTTGACTTTCCTCAAATCCCTCTGCCTTGGTCGTCTATCTACTCGGCAAACAGCATCGCAAAACACCTCCCGTCAATCTTGCGCGCTCCGTCCGGGATAACATGGCCATGGCTGTGTTAATTGACCCAACTGTCGCGGGCAAATATCCCGTCGTTCTCGGTGATGGTTTGCTGGACAGGACGTCGGATGGCATCTTTACCGGAATTCGATGTACGCAGAATGGCTCCTCTCTTGCGTGTCGCCCCCATCAACATCTTTCTTTCTCTTTCTCTCTCCTCTTCCTCTTCCTCCTCCTCCCCTCATCTCCTCCCCCCCCCCCCCGTTTGCTCCGGCAACTTCTTGTTCGCGTGTAGTTAATAACGCAGCACAGATAATCACAAGCCTGCGCTGTCATCCGACGATGCCCCAAACAACGCCCGCCTCAAGCCCTCGCTCCCTGGCAAAACAGACTCGTACGACCTGTCCTTCACCGATGACGACGGCGCGTACGCGTACACTGGCTCGCGAAACACCAACAGCAATCAATACGTCTTGCATTTTGATCCGGAGCGCAAGGCCTTTATCCTCGACAAGATTGACTCGACCTTCAACATGAACATCACCAGAACCCCCAGCGACGCCGATGCAGAGCGCTTACGGAGCCAGTACCCCCACCTCGACAGCCAGCCGAGCCCGCAAAAACGAGCCACGGCGAAAAAGACGGGCGCAAACAAAGAGACGGCGACGTCCAAATCTTCACAACAACAGACCAAAGAGCCGAAGCGCAAGACGGAGAAGCAGCAGCAGAAGCAGAAGCAGAAGAAGGTGGCCAAAGAAATCGCGCTCTCGTTTCCCGAACCGCAAAAGGAGAAACCAAAACCACCGAAGCCTCCCAAGTCCCAGTCGCAGTCATTCGAAGACGAGGAAGAGGAGGACGATGACGATGACGGCGGCCTGCTCATCGAGTATCCCGGCGGGGACGCGGCGAAGCAGGCGGACTTTTCGCCGGCGTTCCCCCCACCACGGCGCTTTGACGACTTTATGGACCAGAGGGACTCGGAGGCCGACGACGCGGACGGGGAGAGCGACGATGAGCCAGACATGGACTTCAAACTCCCCAGCCCCGTCAACAACCATCTTGCGTCCTCGCATTCTGCGACAGTGGCAACAGAGTCCATGATGGATTACCACCGCCATGCTGCAGCAGAGGCGCAGGACGACGACGAGGATGACGACGAGGATGGCATGAACGACATGGAGGATGACTTGGAAAAGGACATGGAGATGGCGTTTGAGGACATGGCCAACACACCGGGCGGGGATGAGAGTGAAATCAGTGAGGAGGACTAGCTGCCGAACTGGCTGGTGAATGGAATGGCGGGAAGATGGAATACTGGTTTTTTTTTTCTCCCCCCAAAGGGGCGTTTTAGATGAAGGGTTTTGCTTTTTCTTGCTTTTTTTTTTCTCTTCTTCCTTCTTTGTTTTGTCGCCCACACCTCCTGTTAAGAGAACGTAGAATTTCGGCGCTAGGATCCAGGGATACCATGCATGAATAACTGTTTCGATTCTTTGGCATGAATGATATATAGCCAGATATGTCACTCCACGCTTCATTCGCTATCTCCACGCTTCATTCGCTATCTCCACGCTTCATTCGCTATCCATTTGTGTCTGTGAAATGCAATGCGGCCCTCTGGGCGCTTCCTTTCAGATCGATGTATCGACGGAGAGTGTCGGTTATCCCGTACGAACCCTCCCCATCACCTCGACGCCTAGAAGGCAAACACCACTGTACTCACCCACCTTTCTTTACTCGCTGATCGGTAGCTACTCGGTCCCCCTCCAGTCATTTGGTGTGCAGTGTGGATAAGTACTGAGGTTGTAGCCTTCTAGCCTTCTCGCGCACCCAAGTATCTTGCAGAGAATATCATGTCCGATCTTGCATATCTGACCTCCCACCTGTGACTTGCGTATCGCTTCTTTCATGATTTATCATCGACGCACGCGTAGTTCACGGATGCCTTTTACGCGTGGGAAGCTGCTCGTAACAGAGGGGGGGAAGTGGAGGCATTGTTGGGGCGAATGGTGTTGTGAATCCTGGTGGCATGAATCTAGAAATGAAGACGAAAAGAAATGAAATCAAAACAAGAAAAAAAAAAATAGAAAAGAAAAGAAAAGAAAAGAAAAGAAGAATAGATGACATGAACTCGATACATGGGAAAAAACCTAAATCGACTCACTGCACGGGTCGTACTCATGTTGGGGTCGAAACATGCCGTCTTGCAACGACAGGGAGCTAGGGTAGCGCCCGCGAGTATAATTTGTGATTGAGCAAGTGCGTTCGCAATTTTCACGACAAAAGGTAAAAACAAAACAAAACAGGACAGTCATGGATGCGATCAAAAAGCTCATCTTTCCATTCGGAAAAGTCACGAAAACATATGTAGTTTTACAATTTGTTATTACTAATCGACAACCGCGCTTTTGGAGCTGTGAAAAAAAAAATTGTACACCAGTTTCTGCGTCTAGAATGGTGTTTGTGATGGACAAACAACGAAGGCATCAGCTTGCGTTGACTGGGAGAAAAAAAAAAGAGAAAGGACTAAAAAATAAACAAAGAGCAGAAGGCCGAACAAAAAGCTCACCTTTCCCCTCTGAGAAAGGCTACGAAAACCAATTAATGTGTTTTACAAGAAATATCCCAAGGCATTCGAACCACTGCACTCCGGCAGGTCGACATGCGGATACATCGGTCGGCTGATACTCTGCCATCAGACAAACAATGCCTGGTCGCTTTCGTTCTCCCACCTCATTGTGGGGAGGACAACTGTGGATACACTGCCGTTGGCTTTACCAACTCAGCTAATGCTCCGCTAGAAACACATTTCAAAACGTGTTATATACCCCATTTCCTGCTCAGCACTAGCCACATCGCCTTCGCTTATGGCTCGCATGCAGCGCATGGAGGTATGAGATTCGGAAAGCATTGCATGCACATGGCTCCTGTGGATGCACAAACGAAGAAGCTCTAGGACAAGCCAGGCAGAGTCGAGGATGATGAAACTCCTTGACGTTGCATTGTCGGACACGATGCTTTCCAGTACCGCCAATTAAAATCGTGCAGACTGCATGGAAATCGGAAAACCATCTTCATCTTACTCGTGTTGATGGGTCTGGCTGGGCTAATTTTGGATCAAGGATGTGGATCAATGGCCGTGTGTGGTTGGTTGGCTGAAGTAGCTGAGTAGCTCCAGTGCTTTGCTTCGCCGCAAGAGGGGAAGTCGGTCCATCCCAACTTGGCAGCTACCTACCTACCTAATACTTGGCGCATCCGCCGTCCTCGTCCATTGCAATCTCGACCTTGTGTCTTGAGGACCATGACTGATTGTTGACATTTGGAGACGTCCTTTTGCCCTTTGCTTGTTGCTGCGTGCTGCGCAGCTATTCAGTGCGGCCCGCCGCGGCCTTTGCGCCAGTCGCCGCCCGACTTGTCGTGGTCGGCCTCCCAAATCTCCCAGTTACGGTTTTTTTTTTTTTTTTTTTTTTTTTTTTTTTTCTTGCCCTGCGCCCAGCTCAAGTCTGGTGTCGGCCCACCCCGCGAGAGCCTGGACTTTCTTTTCATGGTCATGAACGACGACGACGCAGTATCCAAGGCGGCCTCGCCCGAATCCCGATATGCTCATATTCTCCTGCAATACGGCCGCCACGTCCGTTCCATCTGGTTCCGATCATTCCGGCGCAGTGTCGTCGTGACCAGCAGCCCTGCTGCCCACACAACGGTCTTGAGACGAGACCTGAGTGATGGCGCCGTAGCCGGCACCGTCCTTGGAGCTCTCGTCGCGGCCGTCCTCGTGACTTTCTGTCTTTATCCTGTCATTGTCCACCAGATTAAGCGCCGAGAACGAGCCGGGCGACCTCTCGATGCCGAGGCTGGCAGCCTCCAAGCACACCACCACATCAAGAGCTCGACACTAGATCCGCACCCACACCGTCGACTATCGTCTACAGACTCTTTCAAGCAGGATGGAGGCCTATCACGCGGCGAGCTTGGTGAAGCGATCCCGAGCGCGGAGTCGGATCGGACTCGTGACGATGCCAATGCCAAACAAACGCAGAGGGAGGAGAATTTCGATGCGACTGGACAATTACCATCCGCGACAGGTGGAGGAGACGGTTGCGAGCATGTTGAAGACGACGCTTTTGACCGTGATTATCGAAACGAACCGACGCCGTTTCCTTATTACATGCCAGCTTCGATACCAGACGACAATCCGGGCGTGCTCAATGGGACGAGCGACGATTATTATCGTCCTTCAATACCTTCATCCGCCTTTGGCATGGTTGCTGCCCCAGATCCTGTTGCACCTGTGCGGACGTTACCTCGTCCAAGTTCGCTCAAACACAACTTGAAGCAGTTGTTTAGTCGGTCAGGCGGTCGTGATACATCGTTAGCTTCGGCCTCGAAAGACCAATCGACTTTTTCGAGAGCTTATCCTGGAAATGAGCTTGGGCAGACTGTGACCTCTGAGCTTTCTCCCACTGCGACGTCGACGCAACTGTCTCCCGCGCCCCTGTCCGCAGTAGCAGTCGCGTCTTCTTCAGCATGTCCATCACCACCACCAGCCGCAGAAGCGCATCACGCCGCCAAACTGCCTTCACAATCCATCGCCCCAACTCCGCCGCAATCGCCCCGACCCGACAGATCCGCATTCAAAGCCCCTCCGTCGCCGCCATCGGATCCTGCTCCCGGGACAGTCAATCCGATGGACATCATGCCCGCCTCTACTCAATCTGAAATGCGGCATCGAACAGAGCATCAACTCCTCGGCACCTCGTATGGCTCAGCCGGAGGCTTATCGTCTGCCGGCGACCAAGCGAGCCTGGAGGACATCCCGACTTCCACTTCTCCCGCTCCCGCTCCCGCTCCCGCTTCCCCTGTCCCTGCGCTTTTCCCTGCCGTAGCAGCCGCCGCGGAAGCTACACACCCCTTCTTGACACCGCCGAATCAGAACACGCTTCAGCCGGGGTTGAAGCGAGAGCACTACGATGTATCAATGCTTGATGTGCCGAGTCACAACCATCCAAGTCCGTCCATGATCGCCGGGACAGGCACAAGCCGGCATCCAAGCTATCCTTCGGACCAGTCTACCCCCTTGCCGGGTGCGCATTCAACGGGGTCATCCGCGGAGAACACCCCTTCGACGCAGCTCGACAGCCCTTCTCCAGGATCCGTACACAGCTCCAACTTCCGACACAGTACCTCGCCACAACCAGGACCAGGACTCGCGTCGCCCACTAGAGCGGGTCTGTTTCGATGCGACGAGCCTGGCTGTAGCCAAGCCTTTGACCAACCGCACAAGCTCAAGTAAGTAGGACAAAGACGAGCAACGACTTCTATCGCCCCGGGACTGATTATGAAACAGGCATCACCAACGTTATCACAGCAAAGACCACAAATGCCCCTACAAGGACTGCGGCAAAGGATTCGGCACCAAGACTCACTTGCAGCGTCACATCAACGACCGCCACGAGAAGAAGAAAAAGTTTCACTGCGCCATCCCGGGATGCGATTATTCGAAATCGGGCGGCAAGGCGTTTCCGAGGAAGGACAATTGGAAACGCCACATGACCAAGATCCATAACGTGGATCAGCAACAACTTCCTGACCCTATCGAGGTTGACTCTGAAATGGGCGGTATTTGAATTGACTCTGAAATGGGCGGTTTTGGAATGAATCCGTCGAGGTCGACTCCGAGATGGGTAATGTGTGCAAGACTGTTGGGACGCGAAAACACGTGGACCGGATTGCGGTTCTGATGTTGGAGTCTGAAAAGTTGTGTGCATCACCGGTGACGAAAATACTTTGAGGGGAAAAAAAAGCAGTCTTGGCCAAGAAAAGGCAGCAATTATGGCGTTGGGATTGGGTATGATACCTGTCTGTTTTTCATTTCAATCTTTTTTTCTATCAATTTTTTTTTTCGTTCAAATTTTTTTTCTTTCATTTTTTTTCGTTCTGTTTTAATTCAGTGACAGCTGTATTTAGCATCTTGAATAGCGGCGTTTGGGGCATCAGCGAGAGAGGGTTTTCAACAGCTCATTTCTTTTACTATTCTCCGAGCCAGTTTCTTCTGCTCCTCCACGTCTAGCCTCTTCTCGTCCGTTTCCTGTATGGCCTTGCCCACCGCAATAATCGTCTTGGTACTCTCACTGTCCACCCAGAAGCGCCCGTTCCTGCCCGTCGCCGTCTCGAACTGCAATCCCAACGCACCCAGCTCCACCAGCACGACAATCTTGCCGTCCTGCACGCTCTTGGGCATCATCAACCGTCTTGCCATGCCGAGGGATATGTGGAACAGCATCCCGCCCGTCAGGGGTCCCAGACCATCGGCCTTGCCCGTCGAGGCGTTGACGCACTCCACCTCGGCGTCCATGTGCTTGTTCGCCATGCTCACCCGCGCGTAGACCAGCGCGCCTGGGGCCAGAATCGGGCGCGTCTTCTTGGTGGCGGATTCGAATGACAGTTGCGGTAGGAGGACCGGCGCGGTGTGATCAGATAGAAAGACGTAGTATACGTCTGTGGCGCTCTTTTGGACGGTGCCGATGACGAGTTCTCCTACTCTGGGGATGTACTACAGCAAAGCAGGGTTAGCTGAAGCGCAATGTTTTATATATATATATATATAGTTTTTGTTATTATTTTCTTCTTTTTGTGCCGCCATGTACGCAAAAGAGAGCTATTTCGAAACACGGCGCACGAGGGTAAAAGTTCAGCTTTACCCGTCCGTGAGAGGTTTCCACTCTGATGGCATTCTTGGACCAGTCGGTAACGAGTTGGCCGGCCAGTGTCGGAAGAACATGACTTGGGGGAACGTGTCGAAGGCCGGGGCCCAGACGGAGAGGCTTCTTGGGATGAGATGGTATGAGATTGGAATCGATGTGGTCGCCCGGTAGGACGAAGACTGGTTCTGAAGACATGTTGCAATTGCGGAAGAATTATGTTGCAAGAAGAATAACCTGGGTTGCGCGGTTTGCGTGTGTGGTTTGAGAATGCAAAGGCTTGTCTGGGCCAGCCCGAGATACTTTGACGTGGTTCATGAATTCATGCATTCGTCAAACCGTCAAAAACGCAGACGAGAGCAAAAAATTATGGGTACGGTGGGGCGTGTGCGGATAGGCCGCAACAAGATAAGCACTTTCCTGTGCGAGTGTCTCGAATATTTTTTTTTTCTCGACAAGAACCCCACTGAGTCCATCTACGTACAACTTTCTTTTCTGGACGCCTTTTCTTTAGACACCAACACAACCTCGTCTACCAACTTTGAGACCAAGGGAACGTTTCTTCAATCTTTTCCGAGCCATTCCCCGGAGCTTTTTCTTCCTTTCTTTCTTTTTCTTTTTTTCGTCTTTTGCTTCCTTTTTTTTTGCTGCGCTAGTATAATACTCTCCGCATGTCTGACAGCAACGGTGTGAAGCCCGGTCCCGAGCCTGCGGACCGGGTCGTCATTGGTATCACTTTTGGCAACTCCAACAGTTCGATTGCGTTCACGGTCGACGACAAGGCCGAGGTTATTGCCAATGAAGATGGAGGTGTGTAGTATTGATTTGTTGGTGGAGGTCCCCCGGGGAATCTTGTAGTGCTCTCGCTATTCGATCTCTGGGCCGCCTAGAGATGGCTGGTGCGAGAAATGGAGAGATGTGTGCTTTTGCGCGCGTATGCGTGTATATCTCTCTCTTTTCCTCTCTCTCCGTGTGTGTGCTGACTGAGCTTGTTTTTTTCTTCGCAGACCGACAGATTCCTACCGCTCTGTCATACGTAGATGGCGACGAGTACTACGGTTCCCAGGCCAAGGCTTTCTTGGTTCGCAATCCCTCCAACTCGATTGCCTATTTCCGCGACTTTTTGGGCAAGGAGTACGTGCTTTGCTCCGTCCCTCGATCCCACGGCTACATGTATTTTGGGGGTCATCATGACGAAACAGACAGACAGACAGACCGACCGATGGAGAAGATCAATCGCCTTGACTCGAGTTACTAACTTGCATACTCGTCCTCAGGTTCAAGTCCATCGACCCTACCCACTGCCACGCCGCAGCCCACCCCCAGGACAACAACGGCAACGTCTTCTTCTCAGTCAAGGACAAAGATGGCGAGAGCGAGGCCTCATCCGTCTCCATCAGTGAAGCCGCCACCCGTTATCTGCGCCGTCTGGTAGGCGCCGCCTCAGACTACCTCGGCAAGAAGGTGACTTCTGCCGTCATCACCGTGCCGACCGACTTCAACGAGAAGCAGCGGGAGGCCTTGATCTCGGCTGCCAATGATGCTGGCCTGGAAGTCCTGCAGCTCATTGCCGACCCCGTCGCCGCCCTGCTGGCGTATGACGCCCGCCCCGAGGCCGTTGTGGAGGACAAGATTGTTGTCGTTGCCGATCTCGGAGGCACTCGCTCAGACGTCGCTGTGGTTGCCTCAAGAGGCGGCATGTATACCGTCTTGGCCACTGCCCACGACTATGAGTTCGCCGGTGTTCAGCTGGACCAGGTCCTCATGGATCACTTCGCCAAGGAGTTCATCAAGAAGCACAACACCGATCCTCGATCCAACGCCAAGAGCTTAGCCAAGCTCCGACAAGAATCCGAGGCCGCCAAGAAGGCCCTCAGTCTAGGAACCAATGCTCAATTCAGCGTGGAGAGCTTGGCTGAAGGCTTTGACTTTTCATCCACCATCAACCGTCTCCGATACGAAATGGTGGCCCGCAAGGTCTTTGATGGATTCAACCGACTCGTCGAGAGCGTTGTCAAGAAGGCCGAGCTGGATGTTCTCGACATTGACGAGGTCATCATGTGCGGCGGTACCTCCCACACTCCTCGCATCGCCAACAACTTGCGCAGCATCTTCCCCGAGACGACCAAGATCATGGCTCCCGCCACCAGTCCCGCCGCCATCAACCCCTCCGAGGCTCAGGCTCGCGGCGCCGCCCTGCAGGCATCTCTCATCCAGGAGTACGAGGCCAACGACATTGACCAGGCCACCCACGCTGCCGTCACCACGGTCAAGCACATTTCCAACGCCATTGGTGTCGTCACCATCAACCCCGACGGCGAGGAAGTCTTCACTCCCATCATGCAGGCCGAGACTGCCGCTCCCGCCCGCCGCACCGTGCACATCCCGGCCCCCAAGGACGGCGGCGATGTCCTGATCAAGGTGATTGAGGGAGGCACCCACATCAAAGTCACCAAGCCGGAGCCCAAGACCAAGGAACCCGTCGAGAAGGGCGACGAGGACTCGGACGCGGACGATTCCGACGACGAAGAAGACGAGGAGGAGGAGAAGCGCGAAAAGATCTGGAAGCTGGGCGCACCCCTGGCCGAGGGTGCCATCAAGGGCGTCAAAAAGGGCGGCAAGGTCGAAGTCACCATTAACATTGCGGCCGATCTGGGCGTCACCGTCACCGCCCGGGAAGTGGGTGGCAAGGGCGGCATCCGCGGCACCATTTCCGCCTAAGGATGCAAATAAGATGAGAAGCCGATGCCAATGACAGACCCAAAGCCAAAAATATATCAAAAAAAAAAAGCTAGACAAACAAATAAAGATGATGAAATGAAAGAAGAAGAAGAAGATGAGATTTATGTTTCACAAAAGCCTACATTGGCAAAACACCGTGTGCAATATCCGCGCCATTCTGTACGATACATCCCACGCCCTGCGCTGCATTCCACACGAAATTATCCAATCTACATATAACCGGTGCAATGGGTGCAATGGAACGCACATGCGGACAATGGCATCTACAGGACAAACAAGGACAACTGAACCATTAGAGAAGAAAAGTTTGAACAGGACATGCCGGGTGGGGGTTTTGTTCCTCTCCATTGCTGGATTAGACTAGAAGGGGGTGTGCCCGGGCTGGACGTGGTGCGTGTTTGAGGGATTTCGTTGAATGTATGAGGTGATGGGGTTATGGATGCTGGATGCTGGATGCCAAGGGGTGGGAGGTTGATGGGTCATGTGCTGATGGGCTGCAACGCCATGGCCATGTACTGGCATAAATCTATAGCATGTATGTATTGTGAAGAGTATTATATGCGTTGCGGGCGCGTCTCACGTGGTGTTTTCGTATGACCGTGTTGGGGGTTGTGATCTCGCAGACGTAGCACCGGGGTGTTTGGGACTCGATGGCAACGACATACATACATACATACCCGTGCACCTACTTGGTGTTCCAAGTAGGTCTACGGGTACATCTATACATGGGTACACAAAACATGTAGGTGAGACTACGTCGGTAAACGACAAATACCTGCATTTACTACAGAGTACGTCCCATGACGTGACATGTATTTTGTGGCCGGAGCCATGAAATATCTACCTCTATGCAAAGCACCCAGGGAACACGGCCTCAGACCGCCACGCCACCAGGCAGCTTCCACGCCACGAGATCATCCCGGACCTCAAACTCACTCACCTCTTTTGCACGCCGCATTCCCGAGTCGCCCCTCGCGCCGGACAAGCCCCCCCCGTCACTGCTGCTCCCCAGCGTGGGAGCCAGACTTCCACGGCTGCCGCTCCTACTGCTGCCGTGGTCGTCGTCGCGGGCGTCCCGGGTGCTGTCGTCGACGTGGGCTGGTCCTCCGCGCCTGTGGCCTCTCGTCCTCGGGTTGTTGCCGGCGCCGGCGCCGGCACCCATGACGGTCGATATGCTTCTGTCGCTGTGGGTGCTGTGGGCGCGACGATGACGGCTGTGGGAATGACTGCCGCTGTGGCTGCGCCGATGGTTTGCGTACCGCCGGAAGTCACTGGGTCGAAGGGTTCCCCCGAATGGCTGGTCATCGTCGTCGTCATCGTCGTCGTCGTAGCCGTCGTCGTCGTCGTCGTCGCTGTCACGAATGGAGTGGCTCTCTCGTTTGGTTCGCCAGCCGTCGCCGCCAGAGAAAATGTCCTCGATGCATTCATCTGCGGGGAGCTCGTTGGGCTGACGGGACCAGGAGGCGGCGAGCGTACGGCGGTAGAGATCCTGCACTTCAGCTGCGTCTCTGGATTTTGATATGCTGGGCATGGCTGCGAGATGACGCGTGTTAGCGAGGTGGCGCCAAGGAAAGAAAAAAAGAACAATGTTGCCTTCTTTCTTTCTTTGGCTTCACATACGTGATGTGTCATCTTCTACTTCTGGGGCTACAAATCCAGCAATGCCTCCAAATACCGGTGCGGATTTGAGAGGCGGAGCGATAAAGTTTCTCTCGCCGTCGACTTGGACCATAAGGATGCCAATCTTGAGCGTGCTGTTGATTTTGCTATCTTGCATGAGATAGCGTCGCACGATGCCCTCTTCTACGGCGGACCGCGTCTCGGATTTGTCTCCGCCGTCAGTCGAGGAGGGTGTGCCGACACCAAGACTGCTCCGTTTGCGCGTGGGTGAGACGAGGCCACGACCGAACGATTCGCTTTCCTCCACATATTCGCTCAGGTTGAGCTTGACGCGGCCGAGGGTGATTTTTTCCGTCATGCCAAACTCCTGGAGGACTTCAAACTCGATGGGACATTCGCCGAGATTGCTGTTCTTGTCCAGGGAGATGCGCACGCCTGTGATGAGCTTGCTGTATCCATAGTCCACTTTGTGGTTGGCGATGGGGCATTTGTCGGTGCGGCCGCGATGCTCGGCGTGCATGGAGTGAGAAAGATGCCATTTGATAAAGGAGTTGCCTTGTACGAGAGGGATGTTGTTCAAGTCAAATATCTGAACGAATTAGAATTTCCGGCCCCATGTTTTCTTATTTGGTTTCTCTTTCTTTTGTTGCCGCATATCAGACATGGCAGTCAAGTCTGAAGACTAACCTTGAGATGGACTTCGAATTTAGGCTGCAACAAGTCATGTTAGCCGGTACATTTCCAAGTGTATTGTTTGGAGGAAGCGCCCAGACAGATGGATTACCTTGCGCGCCTTGCCAACTATTGACAGGAACGACATGTCAGTGTTTGTGACAACAGGCCAAAGTGGACGATTACGTGGTCAACCGTGCTTGAAGTTGCCAGCATCTATGGATGAAGACTGTGGTATGAGTGTTTTTTTTAAAAAAAAAAAAAAAAAAAAGACTCAAGGACGCATGTGAGGTTCACTCTCTAGCTCGACCGGAGGCTCACTTGGACTAGCGAGAGAGCGTTGCCATGGCTAAATAACGCGACATGGAGCTGGTGAAGTGGCTTATAGTGGCGCTTCGGCCAGTGAATGAATGCCACGATGCAGCAAAAAAGTGTGCCGCGGAAACCGGAAAGGGGAGGGAATAAAGAATGGACGTCGTGGTGAGGAAAACCGAAACGCAAAGGAAAACGGAAACAATGATGGGAACAATGCCTGGTTGGTGTCAACCAATCGGTGCTATTATTTATAAGGGGACATGGACATGGACACAATGCGCCAGATGGCCGGCGGCCGGCGGCCAACTTGACAGCTGTAAAGGAGCAGTATTGCAGGATTGCAGGATTGCAGGCTGAGCTTACTAAGAGACGCCATTGTAGTCTGGTGCGGTGGCGGCGGCTGTTGGTGTTTGCAAGGCTGCTGCTTTGGTTGACGGTTGACGGTTGTCGTTGGCGTGGTGTTGTCCAAGTCTGTCTGTTGCAGCTGGCGGGTCTTATCGATAAAGCTCATTTTTATCCATTTGGCCGACTCCGACGCCACAAATTTCCGACATTCCAACTTTACACATGCACGCGCCATCACGTCTCGATACTTGACCGCACTTCCATCATCAATGGTTTCTGCGTCTATGCCATGATCATGAGAGAACCGTGAGCACCAGGGAGTCAGCTCATCCCCTGCCATTCCCTCCCCTCACTCCCCCAAAACGCCATGGCTCCGAAGCCCGTTTCTGGCCCTTCGTCTGCGAAGCGCAACGCCCCTCCAGGCGGCGCCAATGGACGAAGCGATGCGTTCCGTCAAAAAATGGCCAAAGTACATGCCGCGCGGCATATTCCTGCCCAGCCTGCCGACGTCGCGCTCAAGGACGGTCAGCTCGATCTCCAGGCCTTTCTGAAGGCGCACGAATTCGAGATCAATGCCCTGCAACAAAGCATGGCCACGTCCAAGGCCGTGAGCTCCAGCCGCGCCTTTCAACAAGTGCCCCGGGGCCTTCGCCGGCGCACTGCAAGCCACAATCCGAAAAGAGTGCCGCGACGTCTGCGGGCCAAGGCGAAAAGAGAGATGCAAGATGACAACACTCCCATAGTTGAGGCCAGGAAACGAAGACCGCGAACCACGAGGGCGCGGATACGCGCGGAATGCGCCAAGCGGCTACGTCTTCTGGCAGCCAGGAAGCGACGAAGGCTGCGCAAGAAAGCAGCGGCGACATCCGAGCATATGAAAGCAGCAGCAGAAACACCTGCCGATGTAACAGCACCAACACGAGCGTCTGCGTCTGCATCTGCATCTGCATCTGCGCCCGCGCCTGCCAAACTACAGCCCAGACCCAAGATTCGAAGAAACATGCTCAACGATCCACCCAAAGCGCCAGCGAGGTTCCGAAAACGACAGATACACAAGACCTGGTTGCCAACACACAAGTGGCATGCCAAGAGGGCAAAGATGACGCAGCCCTCCAGCCCTCTTTGGCGGTTTGCTATACCATTGACTCCAAACGAAAAGATCTATCGTGCTGCGCATCGCGCACAAGGAGAGAGAGGCACCCTCGTTTGGGATATGAGCTACATGAGCACCATTGGCCTGTATGGTAATCCCGCTGGCATAGAAAAGATCCTCAAGAGCATGGGCGTGACCCAAGAGTCGTGTTGGAACGATAAGGGTCGGAAATGGAACATGGGCTTGCGGGCTTGGTCCGGGCTTTTATCCCGAGAGCAAAGCCAAGGTCAGACTGGAAGAAGATGGATATGCCCAGCAACTGTACTATGGAACCCGCCAGCAGTTTCTTTGCCGACGGATGAACCCGAATCTGCAAGCGAGAGGAAGACGAAGCGACAGGTCCTGATACGACTCAGTCCCGCAGCCTTCCTGGAGGCTTTTACCGAGCTCGTGCGATTGTGCAAAACGAAAAATTCCGGCGTTTTCGTCGAGGATCTACGCTTTGAAATCGGCAGCATTGAGCTGACAGGCCCGGCATCTACAGATACTCTCCTAGGTACAATGACACCGTACAACACCACGACTCAGCCGAAAAATAAACATGCTAGCCTCTTCGAGTCCCTCAAGACTGTCACAAACCCCGCGTCGCTACCAGCCAATGCCGTCCTTGGCTTTTCGATTCAGGATCCGCGGTTGCGATATCCACCGCGAAAGATGGAGGTTTCCACCGACCGCGACGACAACCATACCGCCGCCGCCGCAGCAGCAGCAGCACCAGACGTCATGGAACTTCTTGCCAAATGGCCCGCTGAAGAAGAACTTGAGCCTTACGGGCTCTTTGATCGGAGCACACGCTTCCGCGCAACGTGTCTTCCATCTCAGGCGGCCATCAGCAAAAGAAAGAGCCTGACCAGCCCAGGTTCATTCCTGAAACCTTCCCAGCTGACTGACCCGCCCATTCCCGTCATATTGATAGCGTCTCGGGCGCCCGATGGCTTGCTCTCGCAGGGCACGTGGATTCTGCTCATGCCCTGGAAATGTGTCCTCCCGTTGTGGTATAGCATCGTTCACTGTCCACTCGTCTCGGGCTGGAACCCACGTTTTGCCGGCCTGAACGAGACCATGCAGGTGGCCTCTGAACGAGGGCTGCCATGGTTTCCTCGAGACTTTGTCGCCACCGATGCTGGCGCCACGTGGGAGCAGGAAGAGAGGAGGAGGAGGGCGCGGGAACACGAAAAGCGGCCCAAGAGCAAGAGGATCGCCTTCTCCTCCTTGGACCTGGGGGCAGGCAGAAGGGGCGAGGTCGGCGACGGACACGCATGCGACTTTGAGCTCATCTTTGGCTTGCCACGCCCAAGCGCCGGCTCAGATGCCTTGCCTCCAGACAACAAAGAAGAGTGTGTTCACGCGGATGAATCCGCAGACGCGGAGGCCATGGACGTTGACCAGCAACAACCGCCACGACCGCAACAACAACTCGTCCCTGCCGCGCCTGCTGCTCAAGAAAAGACCACCGACGGTCATGAGCCGCCGCCATCATTAACGCGTCTCAGTGCCATGACAACGGCCGATTTCGTCGCCATGACACGCGCTTCAGCCCGTGCCATCACCACCGCATGCATTATCCCCCCCAACGCCGTCATCAACGTCCGTCTCACCCTCCTCTCCGGCGGAACCGTCACCACCTGCGCCCGGATATACCGACTCCCCTCTCCGCTGCCCCGTCCACAAACCGCCTCGAACGCCGAAGTCCCCGCGACACTGCCCCTTCCAGAAGGCCAGTCCAGCACGCCCACGCTTCCCCCCGATCTCCGCTCCCAATGGCTCGCAAAACTGCCCGCTCCACGCGGCAAACGTCCGGCCCGACCCCATCCTTCCCACGCCCCCTTTCTCCCCCTTCCGTCCATGTCTTCCCGCCGCAGACAGCAGCAGCAGCAGCTTCTGGCCCAGTCCCTCATCGCTCCTCCAGAACCTTACCCTGCCCCCGCGCCCAACTCGACCTCCATAGGCGGCCACCCCCTCGTCCCCA
This sequence comes from Claviceps fusiformis PRL 1980, assembly GCA_000223055.1. Lineage (NCBI taxonomy): Eukaryota > Fungi > Ascomycota > Sordariomycetes > Hypocreales > Clavicipitaceae > Claviceps > Claviceps fusiformis. Next base: position 52,200 of record AFRA01000037.1, read on the forward strand.
ACGCAGACGACCTCATCGGCTTCGTCACCACGGGCTCCTACTGTCTGCGCAACGGGAAGGCCTCTGCTCAGGCCAGCCTTGCTGTGGAAAAGATTGTCGCGGGCGTGAGGAATAATCCCCGCGAGGGACATTTGTGCATTGTCCGGGATGCAGGGCGGCAGGTTGGGTGGTTGGCGCGGTGGGAGGTTCTATAGGGACGGGTGTGTATATAATATGTAGATGTGTTGTATGTATATGTTTTTGCATATATGCACATACATATACGCACATGGATATATATGTTGTATATACAAAATTCATGACATCATGACATCATGCACTGGCACACAGGCACACAGGCACACACGCGCGCACGAGCACACGCACACAGATATAGATTTATATATGTATTTGCATATTTTACATATGTACATAATATCGAACATATTCACTCGCGCAGAGACGCATATATATATATATATATATATCCAAATGCATATAGTACACACATCAGATATCATACACACACTCACACACACTCACACACTCACACATATATATATTCACATACCCACATGTCTAGTCTACTACCTCAAACCAGCCCCTCCGTCCCCCCCAACTCAGTCATCATCTCCCGCCACCCCTCTCCCATAACTCTCCCGTTGCGGATTCGCAATTTCCAGCTCCTTACCCGCCAGGCACGTCCACCCAATACACCATGGGGCCCGTCATTGGCGTTGTTCGTGGCCTCGTGCTATTCACAACTGGGTTTCGACAAACGCAGATAATAGTTCTTACACACCTATTTAGGGGGAGGGGTGTGCCCTCTCGAGGTATTCCGTAAGAGCGTTCTTTCATTCCATTGCAGTGACTGAGGCCACACTGCTGGAAACTGATTTGGTTGTATGTACCCCGACGAAGCTCTGGGACTTAACAAAGATGCTTACTTCAAAATCGAAAAGATAAGACAGAGAGGGGCGGACACGGAGACGGAGAGAAATAGAGAACCAAGGAGAAGGCAAAATTGTAAAGGCCAAGCCTCCTCGCATCCTTGTCATAACTTGTCTAATGCAATGAAGAGCGGAACATAAAAAAAAAAGGAGTCATATTTTCACCAAGATCATACATGTCTCGGCCATACGTGTATCGTCATCATACAGTTAGTACCCGATTATGAGACATGGTATCCTCCCAGACCCTCGACAAAAACATGCTGCGAACAACTACACCACTTCCCCGGGGCGTGTACGCCATGGCTCTTCGCATAAGAATGATTTCGGCCTGTCGAGCCCGCGTAATGGATACGTTGAGCCTTTTGGCATCATCCATGAAGCCAGAGGTTCGACTTCGCACCATATCCAGGAACACAACATCGGCTTCGCTCCCCTGGGCCTTGTCTACTGTCAAGACCTGGACCCTGTCTTGCCACTTCTGCGGCCACATCTTCACTGCAGCCCGGTAATGCTTATAGGCGGTGCTGTACGGGGTTGCAATCATGATGGTGGCCGCATGCTCGTGTCGCATACTCCGGAACTCATCATCTTCAAGAAAGCTTGCCGCCTGTGCAAGTACCCAGTGGTGATGCTCCGGGTTCCAGAAACTCTCTCGCAGACGCTCTTCTCGGCTCGTTGTCAAGTCAATAATGAGACGATTCTCGTCAATGGGCCGCCCGCCCGCAAGACTTGAGAGACGATGCCTCAGATGAGATACACTGGCCGGATACAGCTCTTCACCGATGTGGCTCGACACCATTCTATTTCCGTAGAAGAGATGGGATGGAAGTCGGTGGAGGTTTCCGTACGCCCGCTTGTTGATGAGCAGCTCGCTGTTGACTGCACCCACATAACTGGCCCTCGCCATGGTACTCAACTGAAGCTGCTTTGCGAACGGGTTGAGTTGCATTTCCGGGTCGGCATCCTTGCGGCATTTCATGTCTTTGACAAATGGCTGTGTCTGCTTCACATCACCCGTGAATATCCATGCTTTTGGACTGTAGTAGGCAAGCGAAATCAGGGTAGTGAGCTCCCGGGCGTGACTAGCTTCATCCACGAAGATTAGATCGGGCTGAAAGAATCTCGAGAATTTTCCAAATGCAGCCACGGGCGTTGTGGCGATGAAATCAGTGCGTGCTAACACAACACGGTATAGCTTCGAAACAAGTCTTCGCAGCGTCTTCCAATCGTCGGTTGAAAGAACCTCGCCATTGTCCATCTTGTCGAGAAGCCTCTGAAGGCCCGGAAAGGCCTGCGTCTTGTTCTTCTCAAAATATTGCCACGAGGCTTCGTCAAGTGTGGGGACTACATCTGGGTTTCGCGAAGCCTTGGTACATCTGCTCAGTCCCGCCGTGGTCAAAAACCTGGTCGTGAAGTCTACGTCAAATTTCTCCTTCTGTCCCTGCTGTTGTGTTTCAGGACGCAGAGAGTGTATCTTGGAGCTTTCGCGCATCTCTCTAGGCCAGCCATACATTCTCACGATACGGAGATCCAATTTTGCCTCTTTGCACAGGGAGAAATACCGAGCGGCTGCATCGTCGACCGTTTTATTGATGTCCACGAGAAATAGAATGCGACTTCTTTTCAAGCTTTGTCTCCTTGTACCTGACTGCACCATTGCCGCAAGGATCATATTCCATTCCGTTTTCCCCGATCCGGGACATCCATTGACAAAATACAGTCCGTTTGGAATCATTCGCAACCCCCTGAGAGAATTAAGGTGGTCTTGGTTCAGTGACCTGTACCTCTCCAGAATTGCTTTGGGGATTCTATACATGGCATGCGTCGGATTTTCGAGTTGTGGAAAAGGTTTGTGCAAATCATAGAATTCTTTCCAGCAGGTATGGAAATCAAGAACCATATGGAAAGCACGTTTAGACTTGATTGTCGGTCCTCTTCCATCGCGACCCCTCTCGTCGGTCATATATCGAAGAGCTTCCAACTCTGCTTCAAATGTGGTAGATTGTACATCCCATTCGATTTTCAACAACTGAAAGTCATCCTCGCTCAGATACATGTCGGCCATATCTCCGGCACAACATTTCGTCCGCAAGCTCATCATGAGGTCAAGCTCAATGTTTTCTCCGTCTGCATTCTTCCATGATCGGGGCACGTCGACCTTGAAAGCAGCATAAGTTCTTATCCTGTTGTCTCTCAATTCTTCAAGGGACTCGAATGGATTCACAATCCGGCTGGCCGAGAGGTGTACGAGCGAGTATTCGTTATCGTCGCGACGCACAGTAGACAACATATCGATTCTGAATCTGTCGGTCGTGCTTGGAAAGACAGCCCCAGCCCCAGCCCCGTCCACGTTATCCGATGGCTGTACTATCAAGAACCAAGATCGATGAAATGCCGTGGTAGTATTGGGAATCGGGCTGATGACCCAGCACTTCAATGGTTGTGCTTGTTCATTTAGTCGTCGATACAGCTTCTCTTCATTCTGCATTTCGATCATGGTGCCTTGCTCGTGTCTCAGGACAAACTCGTTTATCACCGGGAATGTGTGCAGTGGAACTACATGCTGTGTTTACATGAGCCGCCTGCGAAAGACGTTGGAAATTTTTCTTTGCTAAATGATGAACGTACCGCACCCAGCAGAGCTTGCCGCTCTCCTCGTGAAATTGTGAGTCTCTCCATCAGGGTAATTCGTCGAATGCTCTAGATCAAGTAACACGGAAGACGAGCGGACAGAGAAAAAACACAATCGAATTGAGAAAACAGAAAACAACAAGCTCAAGAACTTGAGAAAGCCGTGCAACGAGATAATAAAAGAGTCGACAAGGTTGAAGTGAGACAAGACTGAATAAGAAGGCAGGAAATACTGGAAGGAAAAAAAAAAAGAAAAAAAAGAAGAAAAAAAAGACAGACCAATTGACACCCTGTGAACTAGGATCTCAGATTGGATTGAGACTGCGTCTGCTTGAGCAGCTGCTGGGCAGCTGTCTGGTCAGGTTCCTCCTGGCTCGCAGCTGCTCCGTGTCCGCAGCTGGCAGCTTCATGGCTTGCCAGTTCCCGTTTGGTGTCAACTGGTGCAAGGCTTCAAGCCTCGACCATTTAATGTTGACAAGGCCAGACAGATTAAGCATTGATGCGTCATCGCTGGCATTGCTGAAAAGTGTGACGAGCTGAATATGACACCGACTGAAAGTTGCAATGAATCTCGCCGAGTCTACAGTATTGAACCCCTAATATTCTTGTTCCCATGAATGACTCGACATGCTAAATCAAATGCTGGTTCCATCTCCATTGTACGAGTCAGACCGACTACCTCTCAGCAACATGAATCGACACTGTGATATTCTGCGTATAACTTTTTTTTCTTGCCACATAGAAACCGTTCTCCCCGCCCCCTCTTCTTTGAATTGTGTAGCTAAGTTAGATCTATGAGGGCGTCGTTGGAGTCAACGACAGCGGGCTCTTCATCGAAAGTTATGAGCTCAGCCAATGGCAGCCTGTAGTTTGCGATATCGTCTTGTTTCAAAAGCCATTGCTCGAGATGTTTATACAGAAGCCTGACAGTGTTGGGCGGGAAAGCGTTCCCAATTTGTCGTTTTATGCTTGTATTTGTCCCGCGAAATCGATGCGATATCGGGAACCCCTGCAAACATGCATATTCTCGGAGTGTGTAGTTGCGCTTCCCATCCGGGTAGTAGATACTACTAGGACTAGTCACGATGGTCCCGATTTGCGTGTCGAAATCCAACCTGGGACGTGGGGGATTAAAATGTGACACAGCAGCCATATCATGCAAATCATCACCAGGCTTAATCTTGCTCAGTGCTCGGCGAATTGTGTTATACGGTGGCAGGGAATCGGCGGAATTCTTTGAATGAGTGGCCGGAGGAAATGGCGGAAGTCGTTCTCCAGGTCCCGCCGCGATGATGACCAGCCGTTTGCGAGTCTGCGCAGATCCCCAGGTGCACAGCTCCACGACTTTCCATCGGACAGAGTATCCGTGATGGGTGAGGTCTCCGATGAGGGAATGGAAGTATTCTTGATGCTGGTTGAATCGCAAACCAAACGTCTCCTCCAACGTGATGAGCCTTGGACGCAGCTTGCGCACAAGCGCATGGGAGCACAGGATGGCATCTGTGTTTTCTTCATCGTGAGCGCAGGATCGCGTGTGAGCTGGTGAGAAAAACTGGCACGGTGGAGACATGTGAAGAATGTCTGGACGAATGTACACATCTTTTGCTTCCTGCATGAACTGGTCGATCGACATCTTATACAGAAACGTTTCTGGGAAATTGATCGAGTATGTATCCCAGACCGCCGGGTCTCGATCGACGGCGTGTGTCACTTGGAATCCAGCACTTTGTGCGCCTCTCGAGACGCCCCTAGCGCCGGAGAAGGCATCGAAAAGCGTGTATTTTTGGCCGTGTCCCCGAAACAACCGAACAGGTTGGACTGATACTGCATCATCATCATCATCGCATCGAATGACACTGTGGTCATCATGGGTGTAGCGCCAGGAACCTCCCCGATGTCGACCGCCGCGCCAACTGTTACGGAGCGTCTGTTCCGGAACCTTGAACTGCGACTCCGAGACTTCTTCTGCGTTGATTCGTTCGATTGCTTCTTCGCCGATCTTGAAATGTCTATGATTTCCAACAAACTTGACCGTCCATTTCCATCGGCAGACTAATGTGCTGTCCCCTTCTGTCTGTGCAAGTTGCCCAGGTATGAGTCCGTTTGGTGCCTGTGATTGTCGCCTGACCGCGAATGTCGGGTACAGTGAGTTTGTTGTAATCATATTCCATCTTTTGACAACAAGTTCCTCATGAAGAGTGGCTAATGCTGGTTGATCGTCTACGAAGCCCGGGCTCCGTCGTAGGAAATGTAGCATCATGCAAATCTCATTGTGTTTCTTGGGAAGTTGGCCCGCCATGTTGCGGGTTCTGATAAAAGGAAGACCCTCAAATGTCCGACCCTGGTTTAATCGATGAGAGATTCCTGTGACCTTGATGAAATGGACAGGATACTGACCAAGTATGGTATCTCTGACCTCCAGCACATCGCCGACGTGAAACTCATTTCGCGGCGGTGGATGAGTATCAGAATACAGAAAGCTATGTGGACGAGATGATGCCATCTCGGCAGTCAAATCTATGATAGCTGCTCCGTCTCTCACATTTTCACCTACATCCTCAACGTCCGGCTCGAGCGTGCAAGATCTCGCAGGACTGATTTCTCGCTGTCCGTCAAAGGCATCTTCGAGCCAGAAGATAGAAGATGGCATCGTATGCTTTGGAGCCAAATGAAGCAAGTCAAATGATGCTAGGGTTCACAATTGCGGAGGAGGGTCAGAGGAAATAATGTTCAATCTCGGTGGAAGCGGCGTGTTTTCTCACACCATCTGTTCATAACATGTTGAGGCAGGGTTAGGCAAAGTGTGAGTGGACGAATTCAAAAATGCTTTCATGTTGCTTCGAGCTTGAGTAGGTCACTGGCCCCCGGCCTCCTGAGTACGGTGAGAACCTAGCCATTAGTCACTTGCCGTTCACAGTTGAACGGCAGCTCATTCTACACTCATTCTTGTAGAAATCAGTTAAGGATACCAAGTTGACATGATGGCGGCGATTTCCGTGGGTAAAAGTACTAGCACTGAGCAGGTCATGAAATCAGTCTCAAGCCAGGATGTACATACAGACGTACAACCCCAGTCAGGTGAGTGCACGGGCCACCTCTGCCCTTCTCTGAGCACGAGACCCCCTTTCCCCACCAATCAAACGCGCGCAAAGCACTTCCTAGACACTTTACGCGTCTGGTCAGTGGTAAGTACGTACCTGCTTCTCAGAAGGCACGGGATCCAGCGCAACTAACCTTGTTTTTTTTTTTTGCATGTGTGCTGCTCGTGCTGCTCGTCACCTCCAGTCCCTCAGAGCATCGACGTAATCAGGAACCAATCATCTCGGACTTGCGCAGGGCATTATCCCCCAAAATTGGCACAGATAGAGAGTGCCTTCCACATTCTTTCAGCTGCGCTCGTGGAGCTGTTTCTGGCTTTTTCGGAGAATTCTTTCTGTACTTTTAGTTTTGGGCAGTCTACCTTCTTTGACCTAGGAATGACGTGCGAAGTTCTGGTCAAGATAATCACTTGCTTAAAACTCCTCTACACGCCCCTCGCTTACGACCAAGGCTTCTAAACCCGAAAGTGTCTTGATCAGGTGGACCCGATTCCATTGGTGACGGGCCCTTGTATCGAGTCCGGCCTCGTGAGAACGGCTCCAGGTTATATCGTCGAGGATGAGCCAAGCACAAACAAGCCAACATGTCGGAACTCAATGAGGAGCTTGCTAAATGGTACGACGAACTCCAAAAGCTTCCTTCCGAGTGTCACCTCCTTTGCCCAAAAATCGATGCAGACGATGGCGAAAACTACAAAGCCGTCGATGATCCCGAATCAACAATATCCGCCGACGAAAAGAGACAGCGGATCGAGGCGAGCCACCACCGCATCGAGATAACATATTGGAATAGCCTGATATTCGGCTTTGATAAATCTGCTGCCGGAAAATGGCTTGAAGAATTCAAGGACAGGCTGGAACACACCCTGAGAACATGCTCAGACTGCGTCCTGAACTGGCACATGCGGCGGCCTGTCTACCTGCAAAAATTCTCCGAGTACGTTTATGTGCGTCCTGAAAGAAGCAACGACTGACCAAAGACTAGGAAATGGAACGAGGATGTCGTCGAGCATATTCGGGATATGCTCCAACGAATAGATATTGCCAGGATTGCGCACAATCTTACTTGGGCAAAAGACTACATTGGCAAAATAGAAGAGAGCGGAGCTACTTTCAAAAAGACTCAGTTCGGAGAGAATCTAGCTACAGTTCTCCTGGCTGTCTATGAGGCGCTGTGCTGTATGCCGTACATGGCCGATCCCGAGAACCGCGGCATCTTTCAGTACGTCTTCATGCGCCTACAGGGCAAAAGCTATCTGAAGCTCGGGAGTAAAGATCCCTTGCCGGGGATGACATATTTCTTGTTCGACCAGAAAAACGATGACCGCCGAAGATGGGCTCAGGAAAACTGGAAGGCAGTCGAGGCCAAGTCCATCACCGACGATCAATTTGACTGGGCAGTGAGCCCCGGTTTGATCTCGGCCATCGACGACATCAGCCGCAAAGATGTCAACCAACCCCAACCGGAGATTCTTCTAGAAATTGAAAGATTCTGGCAGGGATTCGAAACCATTCTCACTAAGCTGCCAGAAACTCTCATCCTCAGTCGCCTCCGCAGCATGGAGTTGCGGGCCGGCAGTGCCAATATTTATGACTTGCTCTTTCGCCATATTTTTTGCAGCTCCGAAGGAGTTCTGGTGACTACCATTCGTGTTTTGACGACTTTTTTCCAGCAGGCCCCTAAAGCCATTTGGGATGTTGTTGGCGACGCGAGGCCAAACGTCATCGCCGATCTAGTGTGCGGTAGTCCAATCTACATTCACTTACTCAATCAATCCCTCGAAAACTGTTGGACCGGGTACAACCCTGACACAGACGTTTCTCCTTTCCCTACTTCGTGGATTCAGCCTTGGCTTACTTCGTTGACGCGAGATCGTAGATACGATGCTTGTGAGGTCCTCTTGCAAACGTTGTTCGGTAAAATGATCAACGAACCCTCCATCAGCGAAGCAGGACGGTCGGCATGTATCAGGGCCGGCTTCGACGCTTTGGATTTCTTATTCAAGTCCTTCTTGGATTCATCGACGCCGCTTGCGTCCGGATCTGTCCATATCTACGCCAGCGCAGCTTTCAATCTCGTCGGCAGCTACAAAGATCTGATAATGGCCAACCTGCGACCACCTCGAGATCACCGTGAAGGCTGGACAACCTTGAAAGTTGCAGACGCTGCAAATTCAATCCTCCGAGGGGCCATGAGACTGGATATGAAGATGTTTTCAGACGAGTTTCAAGCTATACACAATAACCAGAAGCTGCGTATAGCAGTGGAACGCAATTCCCAGGCATTTTGGGAAGGTATTGTCGAAATGTTCGACGCCTCTCTAGATCAAGTTTCTCTTGCAAAGAGCATCTTGATATCTCTCGCTCCACTCATCTCAGTGGAACAAATTAGATCGCGGAAAAACGCCACCATCATAGACGAGTCCAGCCAACAGCTCAACAAATCCCTCTGTGCCACGGCCGGTGCACTGACGCGTATCCTTGCACGGGTTTCCGAAATGGACACCACGGACTTGAATATGATATTTACGGATCGCTTGTCTTTTAACATTATCGTTGGGCTCTCCGTTCACGACGATTCTGATCTAGCCGAGGGGTCCGCAGAGATACTCAAAAGCTGGACAGGAGAAATTTCTCGCAGTGCTGCACTGCAGCACATGTCAGAGCATCATCCAGACCAAACCTTGTCCTCTATTGTCTGGACACTGGAGAAAATTCTCAAACCGCCTTTTCCATGGGGACCGATCCGCCCGCTCCTCAACATGAACCGAGATGTCCTCCAGGGTTTATCCAACACATCTACGGGAGTTCTCAGAACGAGGAAGCTGGATCCAAAGTCTGTCGCCATAGTGCTCCGGTGGTGGAACGAGCAGTGGAGATTCGTCTCAAAGTCTTGCTTGAACATTGAGTCATGGTCGTTCTGCATTCCAAATAGCACCATGACTGAATTTTGCCGGGAAATCATGGAATTGGCAGAGGCTCTCATCGCAGAAGATGGTTTGCTTACCTCTGCTACCGCCCTTGGCAAGGATGAGCGGGACGTGATGCCCATCATTCTGGGGCCAGCAAAGGATAATTTCCGAGGCATGGAAAACATGATTCGACTCAAGGACAGGTGGCTGGTTGATGTCACAGTCAGAGTCCTCTGCAAGATCCTGACGCGGCTCCGGGAAAACAAACTAGAAATCAATGCTGGTTCTCGCAAACTCATCACAGATGCTTGCATTCCTACTGGTGTTGCGGGGAAATATATCCGCTCCACGAACCTCACTGACCAGCAACGAGCAGAGCTTCTGCAGGCGCTTGGTCACGACGAAGACGTTCAAATCATTCAGCTCGGCATATCGTCGGACTCGTCAGACCACCGCACATCCATCTCTGGCAACGCCAAGGTCAAGAGGCAAAGCAAGCTGGACGCTTGGTCCAAATTGGGTCCACCAGGTAGCATGGGCCCGGAGCCAACAAAACCTGCAAGAACAAATCGTGATGATGTCTTGGACTTCAGTCGGTCTGCGGACAGCCCAATTCTGAAACAGCTCGCGGCTCAACAGGCAAAGGCAAAGGTCAGCGGAGCCAAGGTCTCCGATCAAAGAGCTATATCGGCGCTCAAGGAGAGCAGGAAGAAAGCCAAGGCGGAGAAGGAGATGAGAGATGCTGAGACAATCGCAAGGGCCAAGAAGCTTCGAGGCGAGTTGGTGCCTGGTGAGGGGTCGGGTATGCAGAGCCTGGGAATTATTGGGAAAGACCATGGCCGAAGTGAAATCATGGTTAACAGCTCTGATGAAGACTCGGATGATGACAGCGAGGAGGACTCTGATTCTGCCGAACAACTGGCCATTCTGAGTACTGGTGGTCAGAAAGGTTTGGATGAGCATGAAAAGAGACGGCAACAAGCCTTGCGTGACAGACTTCGCCGACCTGTCAAGAAGATTCGACAACAACGATCTGTCAAGGAAATGAGAGCTCGGTTGATTCCTCCCATGGATAGACTGCACAACACCATCCTGGCGTGGGACATTTTTCACCAAGGCAACGACCCACCAAATGGACCGGCACCCTCTGCCGTCGCGACGACGTATTCTGACCCTCGAACCTACCAGTCCACCTTTTTTCCGTTGCTTGCGTCGGAGGCTTGGCGCTCTTTCGTAACAGCCAAGGATGAAATCACGTCACAGCCCTTTGGTATGAAAGTGACGAGTCGTGCCAGTGTGGATAGTTATCTAGAAGTGTCTTTCACGATGCCCGTCGTCCAGAATCGAGACAGAGGCGTTTCAGAAGGAGACATTTTGCTTGTGTCGGAAGACGAGAATCCGCTGCGCAGTCCAGATTCGAGACACTGCTTGGCAAGAGTCCATCGAAAAACGTACAAGAAAGATTTCGTGGAAATCACGTACCGCGTTGCGTCTCGAAATAATCCTCTGTCGCTCGTCCTGACGCCGGGAACCAGTGTGCATGGTATTAAGGTGACAAACATGACAACAATCGAGAGAGAGTATGCTGCGCTGGAAAGCCTTCAGTACTATGATCTTATGGATGAAATCCTGAAAGCCGAGCCGTCACCAATCATTCGTTATGGGGACGAAAGAATAAGCAATACAATGCAGAATTGGACACTTAACCGTGGCCAAGCACTGGCTGTGCTTGGGGCCCATGAGAATGACGGTTTCACACTCATTCAAGGGTTCGTCTCTCATTAAGCCCTCTGCCACCCGATCCGTTCTCCCCTTTTCTTCTTGTTAGTTTTTTTTTTTTTTTTTTTTTTTTTGTTCTCGGTCGATCAAACAAACACTAACCTCAATGCAGACCTCCTGGAACAGGAAAAACAAAGACGATTACGGCCATGGTGGGTTCCTTGCTCTCTGAGCAGCTTGCGCAGGTTTCTAATGGCGTGCCCGTAAGCGCGCCGTTGCGAAATGCTGCGTCGTTGACACCAGCGGCTCAGGGACGCTCGAAGAAGCTGCTCGTGTGTGCTCCGAGTAACGCTGCTGTTGACGAGTTGGTACTCCGTCTCAAGTCCGGCGTCAGAACAAGTGGCGGGAAAACGAAACCTATCAATGTACTTCGTCTGGGCAGAAGCGATGCTATTAATAGTGCTGTGAAGGACGTTACCCTGGATGAGCTTGTCCGTCTCCGACTGGAAGGTGACAATTCGAAGGACAAGGCCAAGGCAGAGCGAGACAAGCTGCACGAGGATGCAGCCAAACTCAAGGAAGAATTGTCGGAGATTCGAGCGCGGTTGGACGAGGCACGCGCCAAGGATGATGTTGCGACAGTGAATGCCTTTAGCAGAAAGTTTGACGAGCGCAAGAGACAGCAAATGCAGATCGGTAAGCAAATCGATGCCAATAAAGATAGCGGCAACTCTTTGGCTCGAGAAATGGAAATGCGACGACGACAGGTGCAGCAAGAGATTCTCAACTCAGCGCACGTTATCTGTGCTACCCTCAGCGGTAGTGGACATGAAATGTTTCGCAACCTGGAAGTGGAGTTTGAAACAGTTATTATCGACGAAGCAGCCCAGTGTGTTGAGTTGAGCGCTTTGATTCCGCTGAAATACGGTTGCTGCAAATGTATCCTTGTCGGTGATCCCAAGCAACTTCCGCCGACAGTTTTGTCTCAGTCTGCGGCGAAGTTTGGCTACGATCAGAGTTTGTTTGTGCGGATGCAGCAGAACCATCCTAAATCTGTGCATCTGCTCGACATGCAATATCGAATGCATCCCGAGATCAGCTTGTTTCCCAGCAAAGAGTTTTACGAAGGGCAACTCCAGGATGGACAGGACATGCTACAACTTCGGCAGCAGCCATGGCACAAGAGCGCACTACTCGGCCCTTACCGATTCTTTGACGTGGAGGGCGTGCAGTCAAAAGGACGGAAAGGCCAGTCACTGGTTAACACGAGAGAATTGGACGTGGCCATGGAGATGTACGACCGTTTTAGCAGGGAGTACAGGCAATGCGACCTGACGGGAAAGATTGGCATCATCACACCGTACAAGGCGCAGCTGTTTGAATTGCGAAATCGCTTTCAAGGTCGATATGGTGAAAACATTACCGACATCATCGAGTTCAACACGACGGATGCTTTCCAGGGTCGTGAGTGCGAGATTATCATTTTCTCCTGCGTACGAGCTAGCCCAACCGGCGGCATTGGTTTCATGACAGACATTCGACGTATGAACGTGGGTCTGACGCGAGCAAAGTCGTCTTTGTGGATACTTGGAGATTCCAGAGCCTTGGTCCAAGGCGAATTCTGGAAGAAATTGATTGAGGACGCCAAGGCCCGCGATCGATATACTAATGGAGACATCCTGGGCATGTTCAGGCGACCTCTACAGCAAGCCAGTCCTTCTTCAACTTTTACGCCAAACCACAATCGTTCCCCCAAAGACGTCGACATGACGGATGCACCACCGGTTGCAAATGATGATGCCGTGACGGTGACTGTAATGCAAGACGCGAAGACAAATACTCTTGTCGGTAACGGTATCGCAACACCTCCTCCTCCTCCTCCTCCTCCTCCTCCTCCTTCTACTGCCGCTGCCACCATGGAGCCGCCGAAACAACCTCGAACGAGCACTGCCGAAAGTGATATGACGAGCGCTGCGCTTCGCGAAGGTGGCGGCGCACCGATGATCCACACGTCCGAGTCCCGGAATTTTGAACATAAGAAGCGACCTCTTGACGGGGTTGATTCTGGGCAACAAGCTCCGAAGAGAGTATGTGACATTCTGCTGGCCGAGGCAAATCGCCAGCGTTGCAATTACAATTCTGATAATGGAAAAACAGATAGCGAACAGCAAACCGCGGGGTGGACTGATGGGCAAATTTGGACAGAAACCAATGGCCCCATTGCAGCAGCCCAAAGATCCGTCAGCAATGTCTGTTCTGGGGATGATACCTCCGGAACGGCCGCCAGCCCAGGTGACGATGAATCCGAAAGCGAAACCGGTGAACCCAGCATCGACTGGATCGACGTCGTCATTGCACCAATCTAGTGGCTCCATGAGCAGCGCGAGGGTCAGCATTGAAGGTACTGATGCAAGTTTGACTCGATGCTAATATTTGTTTCTGTAGCCGATGAATAAACCCCCACCACAAGGTCCACGAAAAAAGGCAAAGCCAAGTCTGTTTGTGCCCAAGAAGAGATGAATCGGCGGATGACATATAAACACAACGTCCCCTTTTTTTTTTTGCTTCCTCTGCTAATTCCTCCACCCTTCTTTCTTTTCTTTCATATCCAATCGACATTTCAGCAGCATTGCGATGGCGCTCAGCCCATTTAGACGGTTGATGCATTTACCAGGCGTTGTTTGGACTGTACATGTGCCGCACATTTATTTGGGCATCTTGTTTTTTTTTTTTTTTTCCTTTTAGTATTTTTTTTTGCTCATAGTATTTCCTGGCTCAGTGAGTACAACATTGCTTGGCTTGACAAGTTTGGAGGTACTGGTTTCTGGACCAGAGGGCGTAGAATTGGACGCGGGAGCTAGAAAACGACCATGGTAATTTGGTAAAGCCCAGTCAGCGGCACGCCGCACAGCCCAAGGTTTCAATGGCATTATGGTCATGGTTGTTTTGCTCACAGAATTCCCCTTGCTCAGACGTCTGCGTAGACACTTCCGTCTGAGGACTACACGTCAAAGACAAAAACGTCAAAGACGCCCATGACTCATGCGAGTGGAATCGTTTTGCCATGGCTGGAGTTGAAACGCTCAATGTTGCGAGAACGCCTTCCCCGCAGGCTAGCAATGGGCCCCCAAGTCCGACTAGGGGAGCAGATCACAGGGTCTTGACAATCCCCTTGGTGCCGAGAAGGCTACATCTCCGTACTTTGTCCACAGTTATCCAAGAAGTTATTGGAGGATGGGTGAGTTAGCATCCAAATCAGCGATTCAAGAAATGTGGATGAGTACAGTGGTGTGGCCGTCTCGGCATCAATGGGATAGCCAACGATTTCTCTCTCTCTCTCTCTCTTTTCTTTTTTTTTTTGTTACAATTTCTTCTTATTTTTGTTACAAAAATAGAGAAGGGAAAAAAGAAGCAACAACACAGAATCCATGCAAGTCAGCTCGCTTTCCTGGCACGCCTACCTCATCCGGTCAATCCGTCCGGTCCGGTCCAATAACATTGAAACAGCCGCGCCCACTCCATCCAATGGGAGAAAATCGGCCCAGGATAAGTGACAGCCGCATAGTTTTGAGGCAGTTGCTGCGGCACTCGTGGGGGTGTCAAGCGGGTTTAAACACTATATATATATATTATGGCACAGAAACGGTGGGATCCCGGTATAGTAATTGGGCGTTGGAGCGGCTTATGATTCGTGCAAGGATAGTACATATTCCTTTTTTTTTTTTCTTTTTTTTTTTCTTCCAAAAAAAATGTATGTGTTCACATTACATTCATCAGGGCGTTAGAACGGCTTATGTTCCGTGCAAGGATATTCTATTTGTAGTGTCGCACAAAAAGCTATGGATGTATGTGATGATGACATTTATTGGACGAGGGATATGTGTATCGTATGTACATGTGTATATATTGTAGATGTTCAAGTGCTTGGGTGGAGAGGAACCCGGGACTGGTGGTGGAGGTGAGATTAGTGGTATATGTGGTATATGTGGTGTAAAACCTTGTGTGATGATGATGACGGGCGAAAAGGCTCATTATGGTTTCATGGTCATGGTCATGGTCATGGGGTGATGGTGGTTGTGGTTACTTGCTATTCATACATGGTTCGGGACCATTTGAATGTCTCAATCCACACTGTGTACGGTGAAGCAGCCATGGGAACTTGGAAGGGTCTGGTGGGAAGGTGCGAAGGTGCGAAGGTGGGACAGCTGGAGTGGAGAGTGGAGAGTGGAAAGTGGAAAGTGGAAAGTGGAAAGTGGGTGGGCAGACGGCGTCTGGCACCTTCCGGTTGGGCCCGTGGCGGTGGATCGGATGGCAGCCTGGCAGCCTGGCAGCTCCTCCATAATCACCTCCACCATGACCGTAATTGCCGTTGACCGGATGGGCACAACCATGACAAGGCTCGATTCGTGAGCTTCTCCCAATGGCGGGCTTCCGGCGGCGCACAGACGGTTGATTCGTGCATCCATCTGGGAAGCGTTCTCGACTCGCGCTGCTGGACAATTTCATAATGGCAGTTGTCGAGACCCACAGATAGGCTCATGCAGACTGGTTGCCGGTTGCCAGCCAGCCAGTGCCGGCTGCCAGGTCTCAAGGAGTCAGGGCCCAGGGCTGCCGGGGCTTGGCCATCGTGCATCAGCAAATGCAATGCGGCATTGTGCATTGTGCATCACGCATCACGCATCATGCATTGTCAAGTCCCCGGTCAGCCGCGGCACTCTGTTGGTCGTGTCGCATCGCATCGAATCGCATCGCATCGCTTCGAGTTGGCCAGTTGCTATCGGCCGACCATTTAGTCTTTCCTTCCATCACTTAAAAGGACCCCCCCCCCTGCTCTGAGTCTGGGGCATCGCCGTTTCGTTTCTTTTGTCAGTCCTGGCGTGCGGGATCGAAATGTACGGAAGCCTTGCTTGTTTTGGGCAAGGGGAAGAAAAGAGAGAAGAAAAGAAGAAAAGAGAGAAAAAAAAAAAAGGCTCAGCCGCCTCGTCATTCTCCTCGACCAGGTCCACCCAAGACACGACAAGTCGGGAGAGGACGGGGAGTCGTGTACTCGTCCCCGCGGTCGAGTTGCTTCATTATCAGGCCAAAAAAAGATGAGAAAAAAAAAAGAATGAAGGGTTTCGTGACGGATTCCAAATTACAACATACAACATGTACGGGCATACACGTACATAAATTATGTATGTATATACGATGACGAGCTGGACTGACGAACACGACGGACAGGGTCTTTGTCGCCGACTCAACGAACCCACACTCGGGAGTCGGACCCTCGGCCGTCAGAACTGAACCATTTTGATTTAATAGACCACACGTCCCTTCAACGCCTTGCCATGACGAACGATCCCTCCTTCCAGCCCGACGTTACCTCAGCCATGTCAGCCTTCTGTGCTTGATGATCCCTTCTCTGCTGCCGACCGAGTCACGCAACCAGACCAGTATCCCCTAGTGGCAGTGTGGCACTATCTTATTATTTTTTTATTATTATTTTTTGTTTTCTTCTTCTTGCTTCTTCTTTCCTTCGTCCTTTGTCCTTTGTTCTTATTTCTTCTTCTTTTCACGTGCCTTTTCTCATTCTGCAACGCAACCTCTTCCGCCCGCCCAACGACTTCAAAATCCCAAGGACTGCGCAGAATACGCATACCTGGCTGAACACAGGCCCTATCCACCTAATACGAAGGTGGCTTTGTTTCCTCAGACGGGACACGGGACAGCCCAGCCTCACTAGGTGTACTTAGTTCGAATTGGAACGAAAAAAGAGGCTCCGTTTATCCAAGCCCAATTGGCTGGGCTGGCCTGTGGTGACATTTCTCAACCCCTCTCTCAACTAAGACACTTGTTAGACACTCTTGGACACCAACTGCGGACGGACCCGGTGTGTTCATGTATGCTTGGGGTTGGTTGTCTCACAATTCGCCCACTGCCAGCTTCCAGGGTTCCAGGCAAAGGCCTTCCCTTATCGAGACTCTATAGTCACTGTCGTTCCGCAAAAGCTTGGACTGTCAACAACACATATCTACGTACATACTACATATACATGCGCGTAAGCGTCGACTTTGAGCTGCCGCTGGACCAGAATCGCCCGTCGACCAGTATCTCCGTTGACCAGTGCGTACGAAAGATGGCAGCCATGGCTCGGTCCTTTTCTCGAAGACAGAGACACACGGCGGCGCCGGCGGCGACGACAACAACAACAGTGGCAGCGACGTCTTTTGATGGCGCCGCTCCAGCCTTAACACCATTAATATTCTCTCCTTTTACGCTCCATCACCGCAGCCGCTCGAGTATGGAACGACCTTCCCTGCCCAGCGAAAAGACGTGCACACATCCACGGCCCAGCTCACAACTTCAGACTGTCCACAGCAACGTGTATGCCGGAGACTTGCATGATACCATGTTGCCAGGGGAAAAGATTCGTGGACAGCAGCAGATGAGAGATGGTGTGGCCGCCCTGGTGGATTTTCTGAAGAACCATCCCCCGCCTCCTCACAATTTCATGTCAATACCGTATCAGGACACCGAGGATGATGAGAATGGCCGGGGCCGATGGTCCAAGATCAAGAGCATGGCAATGAGGAGCAAGTCGATGCCCAGAGAGCCGCAACAGATTCGACTTCCAGATTCAGCTGTAGCAGGTGTCACCATTGATGGCCACAGACACATTGCCATTTCCATTCCCTGGGAAGCTGCCCCATTCGGCCCGGAGGACATGAGATCGCAATATCCCGTCTTCACGCAGAATGGGCAAAGGGGTATGCCATGCCAGGGTTCGGTTCGGACCTTTAAGAATGAAAAGGGCATTGTCACTGTGTTGCGACCCGTCACAGAGGCAGACGAGGCAGGCGATGGATCAGCAACAGCATGGAAACGGTCTTCTTCTCCTCCTCGCACGAATAAGGGGTGCCTTCATCCCCCTTCTCCTCCCTCTCAGTGTCGCCGTCACACCAGTACGCGGGGGCGTCATCCCCCTCCATTGCCGCCTCACAAGCCCACGAGGAGCGCGGGCAGCGCGCCTCACGACTCCATGGGCCCGCTTCCTACAAGCCTTGATGTCCCGGCAGTGGATGATCGTTCCGGGGCATGGCCCATGTCCCGAGCTTTGTCAAGAGACGAGGGGTCAGATGAGATGCAGATCCGACACAAGAGTCAGCAGACGTTTCAAAGGTCTGCCTATCCTGCCCGTGGTTCAAGCATGACTGCCAGTCGCTCCACAAGACGAAGAAATGTTCCGCCCTCCATTGATGGCGCAACGCAGCCTCAAGAGTCACCACCCAACGTGCCCAAAGTTGCCCTGGATACAGTCGGGGTTGATTCGTCCTTTGCGGCGCTCGATGCAACGAGATGCAGGAAGACCCTTGTCAGGGACAAGAAACGGAGGGATCTCGAGGCCATGCGGCACGCCAAGGGCAGAGGGGATCATCATCCGCAAGGTGATGGGCAAACTCTTGAGCGTGGAGAAGCTCCGGAGCTATCGGTGACGCCTGCGGCAAACAGATCCGAATTAGCGGGTACCACGTCGGGTTCGGGACCAACCCTGACGCTGAGCAATCTCATGGTAGTGATGGACATGCAGCCAATGTTGGACACAGAGCCGGAGCCGGAGCCGAAAACGCCCCGGACATCAGAGACGAGAGCGTCACAGGCATCCGCTCGAGAAATGAAAGAGGGGCACTCCATGCCATCGATGACCGTGAAGCAGCCGAACCTTCCGACTCCTCCAACTTCAGCACACGGCTCACCACCGCAAGAGTACAGGGCGTCAGATCGGACTTCCTTGACACGTCGACGGGAATGGAGGGCTATGAGAGAGAAGGAGCAAAGGGCACGCGAGGCGATGGCCTTGGCGAAAGCAAGGGCACAACATCTGGCCTCTGGCGATGGTCCGTGCTACGAGCACGGAGCTAGAAGCACACACGCGGACACGGAGACGCTGCGACTGTACGAAGCATATCGGGAACAATGCCTGCGCGACATGGAGCGGCGTCTACGCAGGCTGGAACGAAACGGCGACATGTGGCTGCAGGCTCTCAGGCCTGTTCTGTAGAACATGGACAAGAGCTGGGCCACGGACAATGACCACCGGCTGGATGTCGCGAGGGATTGGGCCTCGGATGGCGATACGCCGGCCGGGGGCGCACACCGTACGAGCGGAGACGCGCACCCTCGGAGCCTGTTACGAAGTTTGAGTTTATCACAAAGCAGATTGGGGGAAAGTCATAACGATGGTGATTGGAGTGACGACGTCAACGGAATTGACACCATTGAGACGCTAATGAGGGAACTGGCCGGAGGGACGGAGCGATGGCAGAGGACAGGGACGTCTGGTGGCAAATGGGTAGGATACGGCTGAGACTTGTATTTGGTTTTTTTGTCATATTTTCAACATTCTTTGAATTTTGTTTCTCATTATTCATAGAAGCAGGCTCGCTTGAGCACCATCTAGTTTATATTCCACGCTCATTGTGCTCATCAACTAGCATGAGGATATAATGCTTACATTTCATTTTTGTGTTTTAAAAAACTTCATCAATACGTTATCCTCTTCTATGATGACGGTGTATTCCATTCCGGGCAGGACTCTCTTTCTGTCGTTCTTATTGTCTGATTATTATATGAAGAGAAAGATTGTGCGAGCACTATACCTTTCCGATGTATGTGTATGCGGATGCTCATTCTCTACTCTGCAAGTGGCATAGGCAGATGATGTTATTATTCCTTTTTTTTTCAAGTTCTTAATATTTATTTTTTTAGGGGTATTCGTTTTGCGTGGTTCTGGATGCGGTGTATGTAGAATATATATTAGTATACATAGAATAGATATAAGTATACATCAAAGACATACAAGTCTATATGTTTATTCAAGTATATATACATAAATACACGGCCATCTCAGCCGCCCTCTCCACATACGCAATCAGTGCCCCAGGCTAGCGTCAGCAAGAGAATTCCCCAACGTTTTGCCCTTCCTTTTTGGTGCGGCAAGGCGCCAAACAGGTCACGGAACCACCCTGCAACGATATGGACTAGATGCTTCCACTGCGTCTATTAGTTAGATGGCATACAAGCTGCCAGGGTACTTCTACGATCAAGGAATGAGCATAGCTGAGTATACACATGGCTTGAAACGACCTGTGGCCTTTGGCGCCTCGCCACATCCAAGGGGTCACAATGTCCGTTGCACGGAATACAATAAGGTGTGATGACATCCGGTTTTTTTGTGTGATGATGTTGGTGGTTAGTTTCGGGATTCCCCCGGACCCGCTGCTTAGTCGCTTGCCCGGATCTGACGTCAAGCGAATCCTGCATCGGCAACTAGGCGATATCCGTCTTCTGTACCTTACGTCAGCAAAGTCGACACCACCACTTCGTTCAACCTGCCACACCAACGATGAAAGACACATGTAAATATACACATGTATAAGGGAAAAGAAGAAAGAAACAAGAAAGAGGGAAGAGACAAGAGGGAAACAGGAAACGGGAAACGGGAAACGGGAAACGGGAAACGGGAAAAGGGAAAAGGGAAAAGGGAATAAGGGAATAAGGGAAAAAGGGGGGGAAAGAAGGAAAAGGGAAAGGGGAAAAGGGAAAAGGGAAAGGGGGGGAAAGAAGGAAAGATGCCTTCCGTCCCCTGGATCTTCATCTGTCCCTCCAGCCGCGGCATCGGCTTCCACCTCACGCGCCACCTCCTCCAACAGACGACGCTTCCCATCCTGGCCACCACCCGCAGCCGTGACCTCGGCTCGGCCAAGCGCGCCATCCTCGAAGGCGTGCCCATGAGCTTCACATCGCCCGACGCCAACGACTATAGTTCCCCGAAAATCCGAGCAGCAGCAGCAACGCCCAAACCCCCGGAGGATCTCTCCCACCACGGCGACAGGCTCCACACGGAGTACCTCGATGTCTTGGAGGAACGGTCCATTGAATCCGTCGCCGAGCGGGCCAACGAGCTGTTCCCCCCCAAGACGCACCACCTGCACTTCTCCTATGCCGGCACCGGGGTGCTCACGCCGGAGAAGTCGCTCTCCAAGCTGGAGTCGCATGAGAGCCACGTCATGTTCCGGGTGAACTGTCTCGGGCCGCTGCTCCTGGGCAAGCACTTCTACGACTTTCTGCCGCGCAAGACCGCCGACATCGACGCGGCCACGTTGCGAAGGCCAGAGGGCGGGGAGGGCAATGTGCTGCCGGACCATGCGACCTGGCTGTTCATGTCTGCGAGGCTGGGATCCGTGACGGATAACAGGTCGGGGGGCTGGTTCTCGTACCGCGCCAGCAAGGCGGCCGTGAATAGTCTGGCCAAGAGTGTGGATTTGACGCTCAAGACGAGGAGCGGCGGCAAGGCCTTGTCCATGGCGTACCATCCTGGAACGGTGCGCACGGAATTTACGCGCGAGTTTTGGGACAGCATGGTGGGAAAGACTGGCGGGGAGGGGTGTCTGGAGGTGGAGGATGCGGTGGTGAAGATGCTTGGGGTGGTGAGGGGGTTGAATGTGTCCATGGATAGGGGGAAGTGCTGGGACTGGAAGGGGAAGGAGATTCCGCCTTGAGGACGAGATTGACGGTTGACGGATGATGAATGACGAATGGCAGACGACAGATGACAAATGGAGTTGAATCAAAGAAAAAAAAATGGCGTGTTTCTCCGTGTCTTGGTAGCTGAGTCCAAAGCAGTTGCTTGACAACAGAGCACCGAGGCCTACACAAAACCTTTGTTTTTTTTTTTGCCCCCCCTTTTTTTTTTTAAAAAAAAAAAAAAATCAAGCCCCTAGCAGCCAAAACTTCATTCCATGGAATAAACGATGCGGCGTGCCGTTGAATACATAAAACTAGACTCGTTGTGTATACAGATAGAGAACTGCGGCTGCTCGACACCTAAAACCTTGCATTTTCCCTCACAGTTCAACTTCTTGGAAAGACGCACCATCAGGTGTGACAACGGGCTTCTCCTCTGCCTCCTGTGTCGCGCCGTTCTCTTCGGCTTGGCCCTCGGCTTGGCCCTCGCCTGGACCTTCACCTGGACCTTCGCCTTCATCTTGGTCTTGATCGTCATGGTTCATTGCCTCGCCGCCACCACTCGATACACTCGGACGCCGGGCCATTGTCTGTTCCTCCTTGTCCTCCAGGCTCATCTTTTGGTCGTCGGGTTGTTGTGGCGCTGCCTTGGGACTTTGCTCCGGCTCGTGCTCGGTATTTTTTTTAGCATTCTCCGTCATGTCATCCTTCTTGTCCATCTCGTCATTTCCCTCGTCGCCAACCTTATTCAAGCCCTCCGTCCTTTGGTCATTCGGGGTGGCCTCGTCCGCCTTGGAAGGAGTGTCTGCTAAAGGCGACTCGTCCTTGGGAGGCGGAGCGGGAGCCGGCTGGGCCGCCGGGGCCGCCGGGGCCGCCGGGGCACGCGATGGCGACGAAAAGATTTGATCTTGACTGGGGGGACCCGGCCTCATGGCGTCCAGATAAAACTTGGTCACGCCCAAAATGCGGCCGTTCTTCTCGCACGCATCCACCCATTCCGGTCGCACCACTGGTATGTTGGTTTCAACAGCCTTCTCCCAGGCCGTGCCTCGCCCCTCGGTGGTGACAAAATGCGTCGTGTCAATCCGCACACCGTCAACAATCTTGGCTCCGATGCGCTCCACGGCTCTGATCAAGTTCTCCTTGACAGCAGGGGGCATGATGCCCGTTGTGATGGTGACGCCGCTCAGGTCCGTCATTTTGTGCGTGCGAACCGTCACTTTCTCGCTCGTCCGCGTGCCGGCCGTGGTTCGCAGGACCAAGTGGAACGTGTATTCGGTGTCGACGGCCAAGCCACTAATCTTGGTGCTGTGCATCTGCAGGGGCCGAGGAATATTGCCGGCCTTTTGGCCATTGCGGTACAAGCTCAGCGATATCAAATCCGCCGTGGCAAGCTCAATCGGATCCCATTCGAGGACCACGGACGTTTGTGTGGCGTTGCGGCAGCGCAGGGCCGGATTCGTAGGCTCCGAGGCGCCAAAGGAGTGGAAGATGCGGTCTTGCAAGGCGCGGAATTTCTGCTCCTCGGCCGTTTCCTTCTGAGTATTTTGCGAGACGGCAATGTCGACGATGCTGCCGGAGGAGATATTAGGGGGGAGGAGAATGGAGGGAAACTCAATCTATCTCACCGCCGGTCGTGGTATTAGCGGTTAGCTCTCGTGGACAATTCACAGAGATGGAAGAAGAGGAGCAGCAGCAGCATGGGACACGCGTTGGAGACGAACCAGTCGCTTGTCCGGCGTCAGAAGGACAGTGACACCGGCGTCAACCTTGCCGACAGTGAGGGAAACGAGCATTCTTGCCCCGGATCCGCGCAGCCCGCGAATCGGCACGATAATCTTGTCCTGATATGACTTTTTGCAAGGTGGGTGTGTGACCACAGCCAAGACGGCTTTCTGATTCAGTCGAATTGCCGCAATTGAGATCACTGTCGAATGGAACTGGTGGCTCGGGTGGGGGGCAAAGAACCGCAGACGGAAGTGTCGAATGTGGATGAAATCGTTGTGGTAGTTACGAGCTGATTCGTGGGATACTCGAGTTTGGAAGTTTCAGTTGAGTCTGGAGTCGTGGGAGGCAACAAGTCGCAGCGACGACGTACGGACGAAAGCAGGCTTGTCATTCGTCGACACTCCGGCTGAGCTACGACCGTGGACAGTTGTCAGAGATTCGGTTGTCAGTGAGTGGGGCCAGTTGGTTACTAACCGTTGACGTCTGGCCAATGAATGATTTCTATATCCATTAAGCATCAAGCATCAATGTACATGTATGAACTGAACGGCCCCGTTCAAACAATGCCACTTCTGGGACAGAGGCTTTATTTTTGAAAGACACGATACCAGTCTCGTGAGAACACATGCGCAAGTCAAGCCAACGAGCTCCCACATGTGCATATCACGGTACACCCTGTGGCCTTGTCACTTCCCATCGAATGCGCTTAAGACTTGGCGGAATAGTCCTTTCTTGGATCAACAGAAGACGAGAGCACCTCAGCCTGTCATGCGTTGACAATACATGAGGATGCAGTAGAGTTCGGCAGGAACCTATACTGACCGATTTTGTCGGGCGTGTTCGAAGTTTGGCGCCGCGACCAGCCCAGTCATATGTACATCAGGTTGAGTAGACACAGAGCATGGGAGTTCGGTCCAGCCTATGGCAGGCTATTATGCTAGTTTACAGAGATGTGTGGCAGCAAAAAAAAAAAAGAAAAAAAAAGAAAAAAGAAAAAAGGTACAAGTCATCTTAGCTGACGACTGCAACATGCTGCTAGAGCATTCGCCACAACTCGCCCAAACCGTTCTGGAGACTGTGTGGAAGCCTTGCAAGGGTCATGAAGCGTAATCCAAAGGGTCCCCCGAACCTTGTCGCCCACAGCAACGCCAGACGTCCTCGTCTGATAGCCAAGCTCGTTCAGGGCCTGGTAAATAGACCGCGTCAACTTCCGCTGCGTAAGACTCCGCACCACGGCCGAATTGCCCCCAAAGGCAGTGATGAAGATCCACAGCGGCTGCTCCTGTTTCTTGCGGGCATAGTGGGCCCTAATCTTGGGGCCTAATGGATGGCCACGAGGCTCGAAGAAGCGAAGATGTTGAGGATGAAGAACATGCTCGGGACTATAGGCCAACTGAGCACTAAAGTTTGAGGCGACACGAGAGAGCTCCGGGCCAGCCTCTAAGCGTATCATGCGCCCATTATCAGGTTCGATGTTGTGCTCGACTAGGAAATCTCGCATCTCTCGACTTGTCATGAGCTTGCCGTCCGGTTGCACGAAGCGCTGGATGTCCTCGGGGACGAATCGCTTGACGGTCCTGGCGCCGTAGTTGGCGCGGATGCCACGATTGGGGCTCCTGTAGGTATCTGTTGAGAAGGCCATTGTGGCAATGTATAGTGGCGGAGGGAGAGCGATGGGCTTGATGGGCGTGATGGACGTGATGGACGTGATGGACGTGCGGGCTATGTGCGACGGCAAGCAACAAGGCAGTACCAGAGGTCGCCATGGAGCTCTGGCTATTGCCATTGGGAGATGTGGCCGGGGCGTGCTGCCAGTGTCATGTTCTTTTGACCTCGTCAAAACCGTCAAAGGTAAAGGAAATACTCAAGGCACGGGGCACGAGGCACGACCGAGTCAAGATGGTGTTGAAGCTGGGCTGTATAAGCGAATGCGAGATGCGAGAAGTCGAAGGGCCTCGCGGATGAAGGACTTGAAACCACTTTGACGTGCGCCTCCGCTAAAGCAGGACGATTGGCTAGGTGCAAAACTGTGCTGCAAGGCAGGTTCTGTACTAACTCACGCCATGTGTCGTGGCTTGACCCACTCAATGAGTCATACCTACTTGGCTTAGTCAGACATCGAGGACTGCACACTTAGAATTACAAAATTAGTACCTGCTAGTTACTAAGTACCTACCTACCTAGGTAGGTACCCAAGTACCTAGGTACCCAAGTACCCCTGCATCCGCCTTGCCCCTGTATAAACACACAGTCCCTCCAGTCCTCTTGTGCCACACGCCAACCCTCCACTTTACACCTTCGTCCCAACAACGAAAATCCCCTCGAAACCCTTTTCGCTCTCACTCGGAACCGGTTCCTTGCGCGCGACTGCCGAGATCGCTACTCGATCATCTCCTACATCTATATAACACGCAGTTTCGGCGTTTTCAGCAAATATGCCTAAGAACAAGGGAAAGGTACGTGCCAGATGCGAAGAAAAAAAAATCCCAACCAGTGGTGGTGCCCCGCCCCCGCTATTGGCGCGCGCATACCACGGAGTTGCCCCTCTTTCGCCTTCCGAAGGCCTCGACGAGGAGATGGGCTATAAAACGAGGCCAAAGCAAAAAAAAAAAAAGGAAAAGAGAGGAGAAAAAAATAAAGAAACAAGGAAATTAGAAAGCGAAAGCAACATTTGCTAATATAGATGAAACAAATAGGGCGGCAAGAACCGCAGACGAGGTACCAAGGAGAATGACGACCAGCGCCGTGAGTTGACCTTCAAGGAAGATGGCCAGGAGTACGCCCAGGTCATCAAGATGCTCGGAAACGGACGTCTCGAGGCCCTCTGCTTCGACGGTAGCAAGCGTCTTGCCAATGTACGTAGCTTATCCTGCGCACAAAAATCATTCCCATGGCCATTCGGATCGGCCCTTTCTCAGCCTGTTCCCCAGATGTGCATTCTTCCCTTCCTGTTCATTGCTGACTGTTCGACACTTTTGCAGATCCGTGGCAAGATGCGAAAGAAGGTCTGGATCAACCAGGGGGATATCATCCTCCTGTCCCTCCGTGATTTCCAAGATAACAAGGGTGACGTCATCCTCAAGTACACTGCCGATGAGGCTCGCTCCCTCAAGACCTATGGCGAACTACCAGAACACGCCAAGATCAACGAGACCGATACCTTTGGTCAAGGCGAAGACGGAGAAGCCTACTTTGAGTTTGGTGACGCTGACTCTGACGAGGACTCCGACGAGGATGACAAGAAGAAGGAGGTTGACATTGACGACATTTAATAAATAGGAAAAAAAGACGAGTGGTCGGGCGTCTTTCTTTCTTTGCCGTCGTGGATCAACTATTACAATGACAAAGAAAGGAATGAAGGAAGAAATATACCTCATTCTCCCCCCAGAATCAACTTTGAGACGTCAGTGTTTGGGTATCACATCATCAGACACCGCTCGCAGCACTGAATAAAAAACAAAGCAACAACTAAAAGAGAAGCGTGACTGGCCACACTCCTTTTTTTTTTTTTTCATCGACCCCCTATCCACACATCCGTCTTCCGGTGTACCTCCTTTCAGTTCCTTCATCATCCTACCGTCTTGGCATTTCCTCAAGAGCATGGCGCAGCAGGGGTACATCATTCCAATAGTGTCAACGCACACACAACCACATTCATCATCAATCAATACTGTCTTCTCTCTCAAGCCCTTGGACATCCAAGCAACACGTAAGGCGACCTCGATATCTTTCTGTGGAGCTTGAATTTCCTCGGGTCCCGCGACAGTTTCTTCGAGCAGGAGTCGGAGGTTTGGGGACCGCCGTGGTGGGAGAGACGTCACGGCGTGTCCATCTGTCGTGTTTTTTTTTTCTGTGTCTTTTGTTTTTTTCTGATTTTCATTTTTTCCCTTGTGTTGCTACAAAAGGGTCATCATGTCAAGTTAGAAACCTAGGTACTTTGGTGTCTCTCTGCAGGGTTCCTTTTTTTTTAAAAAAGCAATTTTTTTACAGACGAGTACGAGCATGAATATGAGTATGATATCAAGAGTATATGTATGCTGTGTTGAGTATGAGTATGATATCATGAGTATGTGTATGCTGTGTTGAGTATGAGTATGATATCATGAGTATGTGTATGCTGTGTTGAGTATGAGTATAAACATGGTATAATGGGTAAGAGCATGAACATGAGTACGAGTACCAGCGAGGCCCATTCAATCATTTTTCTGTCTCTATTCTCTTTTCTGTCTGTTGATGGGCAAGCCGATTTGCCTGAACATCTTCCGCAAACAAGAACATTCTCCTCCTCCTAGCGCAGCCTCCTCCCACCTCCGCTTAAGTATTTTGCGCTAGCCAAACTCTGTTATTGCAGAAAAAAGACCTACGGCATCTGAATTCCGTCCTTTCCACTCTTTTATTTCCCTAGGCACGAATTTCAGCCAACTTGGCAGGTACTAATAGTCCTCTACTGACACACACACACACACACACACACACACACACACACACAACAAAACAAAAAAAAAACAAAAAAAAACAA